>JAECUM010008757.1:0-69166 GCA_016617855.1 Megalonaias nervosa | reverse complement strand
ATCGCTGCTGGATGCTACTGGGAAGGTTGTCCAAGCAGTACACTGTGTTTGACGAGTCACAGCGCTTTACCTTGATGCTATACGATAATTCACACAATCTTTCGAATGTTGCCACACAAGCTGTCCTGCTTACTACACCTTCTCCAATCATGGGGATAGTACCTGTCGAGCAATTAGAATACTCGATTCGATACACTTATATATATTAATTTGTGTGTATTGACTAATTAATATTAATTTTTGAGGATTAACTGACTGATATTAATGTGTGTGTATTAACTAATTCATATTAACTTGTGGGTATTAGCTTCTGAAGAAATGAAATAGGCAGTAAAATGCAACAACACAACAACAACAACAACAACAACAAAGCGATGATGCGGTTTTCTTCTTGTGCGTCCTCTTATAGGAGCAAGAGGTTGGGGCAGCCCCTAACCCCCAACCCCCGCTTTATTGTTTTCAACTCTGAACATGTTCTTTTAGGGATTTTTGAACAGAAACTTGAAATGTAGCTTTAGGAACAACGTGTATTTGTTTCGTTCTGCAACAGTAGCGTTAAGTTAAATATTTCTCTTCGGGTGTGTGTAATATTTTCATAGTACAATGCTTCTTTTGCTATCTATTTATTAATCAAATTAGATTTTTTTTCATGCTACTAAGGTATTTGTGACTCGTATCAATTTAAAATAAACTAAGACTTCCCAGTCTAGTAGGTTACAAGGTGTTGAACTTACTCCTTGCCCAAAACTAATAAATACATTTAACGAAGGTTTGAAAATGGAGCTAAAGCAAGGTCAGTCTACAGTGACGACTATCATCACTTCTTGGTTTTTACTTATCGCATTTCGTTCCTGTTCTGTGTCGTAGTGTAATTAATAATTTTGTTGATATCATTGAAATACAAATATAAATAAAAAGTATACATCAATATAATTTGTATAAAGAATATACATTTAAATAATTTTGCATAGAAATATAAATAAAGAAGATACATTGATGCTTTAACATAAGGTACAAAATTTTAAAAAAGATTTGCAATGAAACGTAAAGGTCACAAAACTGCATTTACAATCTGATCCCATTATAAGGACATGACCGTTGTGTATCAATAATAGTTCAAAGTCTGATCCCTTTTTAAGGACAGGACCGTTGTGTATGAATGGCTTTCACAACTTGTTTCCATGTGAGTTTGTCACAGTAGCACAGTCTTCCGGAAACAGGTTTGCACCAAGGCGACGGCTCTGCACAGAATGCGCGGAATTTATTCTATCAAGTTGCATCAACAGCGGTATTTAGGTTCATAGATACATACATCGATAAATTCATTCCGACTGTTAAAATTGAATTAGGTTGCTGGAAATACATATGCTTATTTTCTTTGCTAAAAAAAATGGGCAATGAAAAAGCGTCATATTTTCTTTTAAATGAACCCTTCTTGCGTGAGAAATTGGCAGCTAGGGGAGGGTAATTGTGGCTTTAAACAGGAAGTAAAATATAACTCAAAAACGGGACTTAGAAGCAAACTGCCAGCAGTATTTTCATTGCAAGAAGGGAGTTAAATCTAAGTAATATCTTTCACAAATGAAGAGGATATGGACGCGATTTAGTGTTAAGTTTAACTAAGAGATAAGTAAAGCAAGTTCAAACCATTCATCCAGATTGGAATTCGGGTGCCACATCCATAAGGCGATACATATCGGGTTGTCATGTTGAATTCTGTGCCGTACCAAGTATCATGGTCCAGGTCATAGAGGTCGTTCCGCTCATTAGAAATGTACTCACAAACGGGGCATCGGTCTGGCATGTAGGGAAATGGTTTATGGTTTTTACTGGAACAGGGGTCAAAAGTATCTGAAGCGAATACAACAAAAATATGGAGCTGAGATGTTTATGTAGAATCTGATACACTTGTTTTTGTGTTCGTTAAATTATTGCAATGGGCGACACATTGTTGCCCGTGAATAATTCGTTTTTGGCATTATATCTGGTGTAAAACATTCTAACACTGAATCGTTCAACTTAGCAAATAAATTTCTATTACCACAGACTCGAGATCAATAAATAGACAAAAGATTCAAGATAGCTTGATGGCTGTCAATGGATCGATAATAAACATAGACAAGTCAATGAATGTCCAGGTTCTATTCCCTTGTCATACTGTTGCATTCTGTTTTATTAACTACTCTACCCAACCCCCACCCCTAGATAAAGCTACCATAATAATAGTATATTCTCTGTCTGTCTGTCTGTCTCTCTCTCTGAACACTGTGTTTTAGATCTAATTGCTCTTAAAATGCATTCAATCGGCACAAATGTGAATTTAAGTGAAATCTACGCGAATGTACGCTATTGCGTCAGTCATTTCAAGCTATTAAAATGTGTCTACTGGGAAGCGGTTATGACACAAGTTGTATGTTGGCGTATCTCTCTCACAAGGTTTCAAAAGCTTCTAATTTTATAGAACTTGGTTAGAATGTAAACACCAGTAATACATACCAGAAAACTGACAGCTTTGACCACCTGCAAGAGAACATATTGAAAAATAAACCATAAGGTAAAATAGTATTGATTCCATTGTTAGTCTAGGAGACCATGATATACTAGATTCTACAGATAGTGTACAAAACAGTGATATCCTAATATTAATCATATAGCTAGTGTAACATTGATATAATAAAAGAGATTGTATAGTTAGTGTAGTAGACAACGATATACTGGTATTAATTCCATAGATAGTGTTGCAGACGGTGATATAATAGAATCGATTCTATAGTTAGTGAAACAGATCTTGAAATACTATCATTGATACAACAGCTAGCGTAGCAGAACCTGATCTATCAGAATTCATTCTATGGCTAATGTAGCAGATCTTGATATACTATTATTGATTCTATACTAGTAGAAGACAGTGATATACTGGTATTGATTCTATAGCTAGTGTAGAAGTCAGTGATATACTAGTATTGATTCTATATCTAGTGTAGAAATCAGTGATATACAAGTATTGATTCTATAGCTAGTGTAGAAGTCAGTGATATACAAGTATTGATTCTATAGCTAGTGTAGACGTCAGTGATATACAAGTATTGATTCTATAGCTAGTGTAGAAGTCAGTGATATACAAGTATTGATCCTATAGCTAGTGTAGAAGTCAGTGATACACAAGTATTGATTCTATAGCTAGTGTAGAAGACAGTGATATACTAGTATTGATTCTACACTAGTAGAAGACAGTGATATACTAGTATTGATTCTATAGCTAGTGTAGAAGACAGTGATATACTATTAATAATTGTATACTTAGTGTAGAAATCAGTGATATACTAGTATTGATTCTATAGCTAGTGTAGAAGTCAGTGATATACAAGTATTGATTCTATAGCTAGTGTAGACGTCAGTGATATACAAGTATTGATTCTATAGCTAGTGTAGAAATCAGTGATAAACAAGTATTGATTTTATAGCTAGTGTAGAGGTCAGTGATATACAAGTATTGATTCTATACTTGTAGAAGACAGTGATATACTAGTATTAATTGTATACTTAGTGTAGAAGTCAGTGATATACAAGTATTGATTCTATATTTAGTGTAGAAGTCAGTGATAAACAAGTATTGACTCTATAGCTAGTGTAGAGGTCAGTGATATACAAGTATTGATTCTACAGTTATTGTAGAAGACAGTGATATACTAGTATTGATTCTATATCTATTGTAAAAGCCAGAGATATACAAGTATTGATTCTATAGCTAGTGTAGAAGAATGTGATATACAGGTATTGATTCTATATTTAGCATTTATGCTATTATTGATTGTATGCTTAGTGTAGAAGTCACTGATATACAAGTATTGATTCTATATTTAGTGTAGAAGTCAGTGATATACTATTATTGATTGTATACTTAGTGTAGAAGTCAGTGATATACAAGTATTGATTCTATAGCTAGTGTAGAAGTCAGTGATATACAAGTATTGATTCTATAGCTAGTGTAGAAGTCAGTAATATACAAGTATTGATTATATAGCTAGTGTAGAAGTCACTGATATACAAGTATTGATTATATAGCTAGTGTAGAAGTCACTGATATACAAGTATTGATTCTATAGCTAGTGTAGAAGTCAGTGATATACAAGTATTGATTCTATAGCTAGTGTAGAAGTCAGTGATATACAAGTATTGATTCTATATTTAGTGTAGAAGCCAGTGATATACTATTATTGATTGTGTACTTAGTGAAGAAGTCAGTGATATACAAGTATTGATTCTATACTTAGTGTAGAAGAATGTTATATACTAGTATTGATTCTATATCTAGTGTATTATAACAGCTATCAATGACCAAGAGTATGGACGGAAAATGAGACCATACCCAACTCATACATGTACTAAGAACATTAAAAAGCCAGACGTAAACAACAAATGGATCGTTTGCACAAGTGATGAATCTGTAATATTATTCATGGTAGTACGATTGACAGAGATGAAATTTTGAAAATAACCATTGCATCTCTCTCGTCCTGGGTTCAAGATCCAGCTCTAGCATTTCCTAGGGTAGAGGGTCACTCGTTTACACATTCGTAGACATTCTACATTAGTACATAGCCAACTTACTGGAGATTTTAATATCATTTCTATAATATTGGGACACCAGGCGTAAGACACGTATGTCACAAGCATGTATATACATATTATAGGAGAGAGAGAGAGAGAGAGAGAGAGAGAGAGAGAGAGAGAGAGAGAGAGAGAGAGAGATGTTAATATAATGTTTATAGGGCGGAATCAATGGGAGGTAACTTGGTATTCTACATTAATTTATATTTAAAAAAAGTTACTCTTCCTTTATCTATCTATCTATCTATACATCCGTCTATCTGTCTATCTATCTATCGATCTATCTATCTGGTCTAATGACCAGCCGTCCATATTTCTGTCTGCCTATCTCAATGAGTGGTTCAAATCCAGTTGGGTGTCTTAATTTTTCCGTGAAAAGATCTTGACAACGTGTACGCAAAGATTACTGCAATAGTAGAGGCAAAGATAACACGCGTGATGTGACGTACTTAATGCTTGTCCACCATTTACCTAATGTGCAGGATTAAAAGTATATTGAATTTGTACAACACAGGTGTGTGTGTGTGTGTGTGTGTGTGTGTGTGTGAGAGAGAGAGAGAGAGAGAGAGAGAGAGAGAGAGAGAGAGAGAGAGAGACTTAACTGTCCATAGAAATATCGTTGTAATGGCGATGATGAATATAATCATTTTTCTGCCTTTTTGCTCAACGTTCCCGTTGGCTCCAAGCAGACTTATGTTGTGCAATGAATCTTTGAGGTTATTCAGAGGTATGGAATACAGCTGGACTAGGAAGAGCTATAAAACTACCATATATATCCATTTATTGGTAGTAGGAAAGAAGATAAATCATAATGAATAAATAATATGACTTTCACCCTTATTAAAATAATATCATTATGAAATGATGAAATGATTTAATAAAGCTTTGAAATCTTATATCACATTTTTGATTTTAAAAAAAAAATATTCTTTGTTTGAGTTATAAGAGATTTTATTCGGTGATATAAATACAAGGAAGTTTAAAACTCGTTATGGGTTTTGTAGATTTTTAATTGTTATTGATCACCAATTAGTTTTGAAACAGTGCCAAGAGGACGTGAAAGGCTACATTGTATGGATAACTATAATAAACACAATGTATAGATTTTAAACGGAGGAATTGTCTTTATTCTGTATTTTGTACTGAAAACACACTGTGGCAGGTGGAGACTTGCAAATTGATAATTCTCTGATTTCTCTTTGTGTGTGGGGTGGTGGTGATGTGTGTGTGTGTGTGTGTCATGGGTGTGGGTGTGGGTGTGTTTACACTTGGTAATTGTTGTTGCTATGATACCAGTAGTAGTACTTTTTATTGTTGTTGTGGTGTTGGTATTGGTGTTAGTAGTAGTAGAAGCATCAGTATTTATTGCTCTTGTTGTCGTAGTAGAAGCATTAGTATTTATTGCTCTTGTTGTCGTTGTTGTAGTGGTGTTGCGGTAGTGATGCTGATGGTGCTAAACGAAATCCCAGTAGTATACGTAAGACGTGTTATACTAGTTGTAGTTCTTGTTGTAATAGTTGTTGTCGTTGTTGTTGTGGTAATGGTGACAGGAGTAATAGCTGAAGAAGTGGTAGCTGACATTATTGCTGTTGTTGATGTGGTTGTGGATATGGTAATGTTGATATTAGCAGTAATTGTAGTAAATGGTTTGTAGTGGTCATAGTTATGGCTGTAGTTTTCGCGGTCCCGTTGATTTGGTGGAGGTGATGGTGGTAATTGTAGTATTTGTGAAAACAGAAGCATTAGCAGAATTAGAGCCAGTGCATAATTGAACTAGAAGTCTAACGCCGCTAAATAGTGAGACTGTGTTGTCAATAACACTAGTTGTACAATAGTGGAAGTTTAATACGAGATTGGGTGGTATATAACGCAAGTATTATAATAGTAAAAGTCTAATGCCGCTAAATAGTGAGACTGGGCGGTCTATAATTCTAATAATACGACTGTACTAGCAGTAGCGGTCTAATGATACTAAATAGTGAGACTGGACGGTCTATAACTCTAATAATACGACTGTACATGCAGTAGCGATCTAATGATACTAAATAGTGAGACTGGGCGGTCTATAACTCTAATAATACGACTGTACAAGTAGTAGCGATCTAATGATACTAAATAGTGAGACTGGGCGGTCTATAACTCTAATAATACGACTGTACAAGCAGTAGCGATCTAATGATACTAAATAGTGAGACTGGGCGGTCTATAACTCTAATAATAGGACTGTACAAGCATTTGCGATCTAATGATACTAAATAGTGAGACTGGGCGGACTTTAATAATATGACTGTACATGCAGTAGAGATCTAATGATACTAAATAGTGAGAATGGGCGGACTATAACTCTAATAATGCAACTTTACATGCAGTAGCGATCTAATGATACTAAATAGTGAGAATGGGCGGTATATAATGCTAGTATTACAATAGCAGCAGTCTAAAGGTGCTAAATAGTGAGATTATTCGATTTATAACGCTACTAATACACTAGTAGATACAATGGCAGACTAATACCACTAAGTAATGAAACTGCGTGGTCCATAACGCTAATAGTAGCTGCAGTAGTCTAATACCGCTAAGAAGTGAGATTATGTGGCCTATAACGCGAATAGTACAATAATAGCTGCAGTAGTCTATGGCTGCTGAATAGTGAGATCTATTACTCGAATTCTTTAAAGAAAACTCTTTCTCACATAACGCCCAACAATGCCTATTATTCTCCATTTTAATCTCAAATGAACCTTGATGTCCCTAACATGGCGGCACAATATTCGTTGGCTTAGCTGGGTCTACAAAGTTTGAGTTTGTTTCATGCTGTTCAGTGTTAGCTTTTTAGAACTTACAAAATTATTGTCAATATCATGGATAGGAAACGGGAACTAAAAAGTGCCTTTCACAAGGACATACCGAAATAGCCGTTCCGGGCTGGCCTTCTCAGGTATCGAACCAGTAACGTTTTGTTAATGGGTCCGACACTTCTTAGATAAATAAAACGCAACACCTTTCGAAGAAGAATTATATAGTTATTCTATAATCGTCATGTGTGTATCGACTACGTACATAAGGCCTATTTCCTAGTAATCCCCAACAATCAAATAAATAGAATTGTCGTCTGTTACATAAATCGGGTTTCAAGTAATTTTTTTACCGTATACCTGTATAGTCCCGAATATATCCATCTTTCTTCCCCACTATGTGAACAATGCCAGATTAAACCCTGTGGAGGCCCCTAGGCAGTCGAAATCTCGCCCCCCCCCCCCCCTCGCAAATTATCTTCTAATACGTCAAGATCAAATCAGTTCAATATTATTGATCCTTTGTCGCGGGGACCCTAGGCCGGTGCCTACTCTGCCTATTTGGTAATCCGGCACTGTATGTGAAGCAATGTTAATTACAACTGTTTTGTTTCCACACTATGTGAAGCAAAAATTATTCCAAATTGTTAAGAACGAGCTACGTTATACAGATCAAGATATATATTTGAAGTACTATCTTAATGTCAGTCTAATCTGCATCGATTAGTCCATAAACAAAATGGACAATATATCTTTAGTGACGGGTCCAAATTGGACACGTGACACACTTTAGTGTCCTGTAATTCTACATCACATCTCAGCTAAGTGGTTATTCTTTTTTTATTTTTCTCATAAGTTATTATAAGAAGTTCACTTGTGTCTGCCCGTTCTTTTTTTGTTGTTGATATTTTCTTATAAAACAACACGTTTTGATACATATGTACTAGTATATACAATCAAAAGTATTGGAAGCATGAAAACCATGAGAGTGAAATTAGAGTCTTGTGAATGAGTGACAATGTGCTGATTAGAGAAAAAATACTTGATATGTATGCGATTAGGAGCCCCTCAGTTGACAACGAAGTCCTTAGAAATAAGGCAAAATTGATCTCAACCAGAAACCCACAGGTGTTGTTTGATTCTCTTGGTAGTGAGACTGTATTTGTTACACAACAAAGCATCATGTTATCTTTATAGCTTATTTACAGCAGAAAACAAAAGTTTCTTGCGAGTTCATGTTTGGGAGTGTTTCTTGCGAGTTCATGCTTTAAAAAAAAAATCCGATGGTGACTACTGTAGTATTTCCGCGCTCCTCACGGGTTTACTTGGTATTGGTAATGAGCTCTTCCGTTCAGTGTCGGAATGTCCCGAACGTATTCTGATTGGTCTTTTGTAGCGGTAAACCCGTATGATCCCAATAAATGTTCATCTAATACCCTCACCCAAATTAAACTAACTTTGTACATTTGGTACAAGGGTCTATGATATTTACCTTGTACAATATGAATTTTTAGATACTCGTTGAGCTACTTTGTACGGACAGTTAGTGAATGGATTCTTTGTCCCTTAATTCTGTACGTAATAACCCCAACTTGTGTGGATTTATGGCAATCCAACGATTAGTAGTGCAAGAAACTGTATATTAACATATACGTTGTTTAGTAATATAAGATTCCATGGACTATTATTTAGGCGAAAAATGTTGATTTCCTAAACGTTTAATACTTCATACATTTCAGAATCAATCATCCTTAATGGAACATTAGAGACTCGTGTTGTCACTGGAACCAAGTATAAACAGTGTAGATAAGCATGACTGATTCTGTCACACCTGAACTAAGTATAACCAGAGTAGATCAGCATGGCTGATTCTGCCACAAAGGAACTAAGTATAACCAGAGTAGATAAGCGTGGCTGATTCTGGCATATATATGAAGTAAGTTACGAGAACATTGCTGATGCATTTCCATTCTACTGCGTGAAAACAAAATATCTGCAAGTACGAGATTATTCCTGGCAGACTTAATAACATTGCGCGAAAACAATTTACCAGCTAGTGTATGGATATTGTGACGACTATACTGCCAACACACCTCATACTAGTGTGTGACAACAATGTGCATTCTAGTAGACAACCACTGCCAGCCCACTTGAGTAGTTACACCTGTGTCATTCAAGCAGATTTTGTAGCAGTGATGTAATGTATTATTTTTGCACGTCTGTTACTTTCTATAAACTTATTATGTTTCAAAAACTCAAAAGTTTTCATGCGTTTTAATACTACTACATGTGTATTGTTCTTCGTCGTCCCTTACGGAAAAGGTATTTCTGTACACAACTAAGTTGCTGTATCGCACACAACGAAGATGGGTATCCTTGACACATCATTTATTTGAATGGAATGACCTTTCCACGTGACAAAAATCGGTGTCCTTGAAACGTCATTTATTTGAATGGAATGATTTTCACTTGGTTCCCAGCGAAGGTTTTGTTTCGTTTTTATATATCTTTTTAGGTATGTCTCAATTACACAACCATCATTCTTGAACAAAACACAAACTCCTGGTCGTGCCACCAACCCCACCTAAATAAGACTATAAAATGCCGGCAATGGATGCATTATCTCTATTTTCTATGGGTGGGAGTTCTATTCGACAGCCGATGGTTTATAATGTAATTTAAGGTATCTTTGTTTTCTTACCAGACTATGTAGTGTCTATATAGTGGGTTATATGATCTCCATAATTATTGTGATACCGTCTAATATCAACCGTCTTATGACAAAAGGGACATGACCTGCCTGCCGATCCCACGATCAGGTAATTGCTAAAAATAATTGAACCAAAAAGCCAAATAAGCTACTGACATCAAAACAGACGCCACAGTAAAAGTGTGTTAGCTCCATTCCCATTAAGGTGACTTCAAAAGCAATAGGATGAGATTTTTTGTTGGGGGGAGGGGGGTGTCTAAAAAGAAATGTAAGGTGTCCATATACTCGCAATATGAGCAGGGACTTACAAATTCCTGTTGTAAATACGATCAGTTATGTTCATTTTAGTGTTTACTTCTTCTGGGAAATTCAATTTGGCACGTTAAACACTTCCTAGAAATATGTTAAAATCAACCACCAATTTAAAAAGGTAAGCAAGCGTCACAATAAACCATCTGAAAAATATCACCTTTCCATACATGCAGTTTACTTTATTACATTACGGTGCAAATGTGTGTGTGATTTTAATCCAGCTACATGTACAGAATGAGTACATCAAATCTTTGTAGTAGTTACCCTGAGTTCAGCTATCGATACCCGATACTGAAGTTTATTGGGAATAACACAAAGCGGCCATGTTAGCTAAGCAGCAGGGAGGGTGGACCCTACAACTTTGTAGAGACTTTATTTTTGGAAACTAAGGGTTCCTACGAAGGCTGAAAAAAAATAGTTTTTGTCTTAACAGTAAAAACTTCTCTAATTGACCAGATTTTTTCTGATTTTTTTCACGTGCTGGTCACTACGCGTATGTCGTCCACCCTCCCTGCTGCTATAAATTAAACAGCCATTATAGATATTATCAATAATGAGTATTGAAGAACCACACTCAGCTAAATTAGCTCGAGAGCGACTAAAGGCAATTAAAAAATATACACCTGTTCGTGATTCTGTTAAGCAACAACTACAATCGCGTCAGGAATCTCAAGTTGAATTTGAGGAGGATACAAAAAAAATTATTTAAACCTATCACTGAGACTACTAAAGGCATTCTACCTGTGTTAGAGAAAACCGCTGAAGCAACTGGAAAAATAGCAGAAAGAACTAAGAAAACAAAAAAGATTTTACAGAAACTTCCAGCCGAAATAGCTGCTGCGATGCCAGTCCCGGAAATACCTGAGGATGAAGATCAACCTGAAGGTGCTGAAGAAGAAGGTGATGAAGCACTAGCCCCTGAGCCAAAATCAGCAGGTCCTATAAGTACTGCTGAATTGATAAATAAATTTGATGAAAAAACTATTAAAGTAATTAATAATTTGACCCTAGATCAACTAGCTAAGTTTGCTGTGGATAGTTTTAGTCGAAGAGGTAAATTAATGAAACCTGAACACGCAAAAGATATTAAAACCAGTGAACAATGGCAAAAATATTTATATCGCATACGTATGGATGTTGAACAAGCTAGAGATAATGATCCATTATATAAGGATTATGATGGGGAAATTAATAAATTAATTCAATCAAGAATAGAGGAGAAAAAACAAAAACAACAAAAGAAACAAAAACCTCCAAAACAAAAAACACCAAAAAAATTTGAGCAATCACTTCGTGATTATCCAGAATCACCAAAAACACCACCGAAACCAAGTAAAAAGAAACCACCGAAACCAAGTGAAGAGGAAGAAGAAGAATTTCAAGACGCTCCCGGTGCAGCTGGAAGTGGTCTAGGAAGTGGTCTTATTACTTGTCCCAATAATGTCATTGCTGATGTCGATCGACTAGAAATTCTCATTGGAGGAAAACGAGCTGGTAATAATTCATCAGAAATCATTAATGAAGCAGCTGATATTTGCAAACGATTATTTACAGGCGGTATCATGGATATTAATGTATATCGGTCTCTCATTAATGAAATCGCCGATGATTATCATAGTGACTAAGTATGTAATTAGTGATAAAGTCACTTAATAATAAGATGATCATACACAATACTCGTGGACCTACCATGGTCAGGGTAATAAACTCTCGATTACCAGTATACAAAACGACCTACGGACATGGATTAGGTGATGTTGTTCAGGGTCTGTTTAGAAGAATAGCCCCAAAAGCAATACCGATTGCAAAGCAACTGGGAATGAAAGCTATTGATGTTGTTCGTGAAAAAGGTATAAGCGCTGTTGGTAATATTGCTAGCAAAGCATTCTCAGCAATCAAAGATAGACTATCAAGATTAATCCGCAGACCACAAGCGACCCGACCTCAACCTGTGAAATTGGCTAGCACTGAAGTGATGCCAGCAAGTGTAAGTAAAATAATAAATCAAGCCGCTAATCAAAAACTAGCGGAGTTGGCTGATGTCCCGATGTCGGACAAAGAAAAAAATATAACCGCTAGTCTAATAGCAGGAAGTGGTCTCACTTCCCGAAGTGGTCTTCGTGTTAGACGAAGACGATAATAATAAAGATGTTCAAGCGCATATCTGACCCCGCGTTTGACATGGATGCACCAGTATTCAAAGATGAGTCTGTGCGTGATTATCAGTATTATTCTTATGACGCACGACTGCCAAATCAGCGTGGACGAATCGAACTACAGGTTCAGGATACAAGTAGGTATTTCCTACCCGCTGAGGCATTTATTGAAGTAGAAGGTAAAATTTATAAAGCGGATGATACTGAATACGATAATAATGTTGCTTTTGGTTTTGTTAATAATGGTATTATGGCGTTATTTGACAGCGCTACCTACATGATTGATGGAAAAAATATTGAATCAATCCAGAAAGACGTTGACGTTGCAACAACAATACTTGGCCTTGCAAGATATAGCGACGATTACTCAAGATCAGCTGGTCCATCAATGATGTTTGCGAAGGATACAACTAATTCTCCTGACAATAGACATTACAATTCAGTACAAACACCACGGGATATTGCATCCGATCCACAACCAGCTGGAATGATAGCCCGGCCTGCTGCTGATATTCCGTTATTGCAAAGTGTTAATCCAGATTTCAACTTAGGATTTGCATCACGTAAATCAATGTTGAAAGATAGAATGTTTTCATGTGCAATTCCACTGTCACACATATTTGGATTCTGCAGAAATGTCAGAAAAGTCATTTTTGGAGCCAAACATACTGTTTGTACTTGTGCGAAAAGGCGATGATAATGCTGCAATGTGGCACGTTAAGGGAGTTAATGATGCTGCAACTGAGGCACTTCATGGCAAAGTAGTACTAACAAAACTTTCCCTGTGGGTGCCAGCGATGACTCCAACAATATCTGAAGAAGATCGGTTACTATCTTTTATGAGTCAAGGTGGTAAATCAATGTTATCATGGTTAACGATGACCACAGATACTACTCAAAGTGCAATTAATGGTCTATTCCCATGGCAAATAGCTTCTCAGCAAGGTGTTTCTGCACCGCGACATATATTTATTGCGCTTCAAAATACTGCACGAGTAAATAATCAGACACAAAGTATAATGATATTTGATAAACTTGGTGTTTCTGAGGTTTCATTAAGGATAAATGGACACCAAGAACCATCCGAGGATATATTACTGAATTTTGATCAAAATCATGTAGCACGTGCATATCATCGATTAATGACATTCATGGGGCGTGATCAAAACATTGATACTGGTTTATAAATATCGCAGCTAGATTTTACATCGCTGTATCCGATTTATTACTTTTCACTAGAACATTTAGATTTAACCAGACAATCTGTTGTAGATATACATTTTCGAGCTCGTGTTAATAGAGATGCTGGAGCTATTCCTAATTATAGAGCAATCGCCGTTATACTCAGCGATAAATCGATGTTACTCGAAGGTGTTGGTGGACGAATGAGAGTTATTGATGCTCCAGTAGAAAATATGTAAAATATTTCCTAAACATGTAATTAGATCGTTCATAATATTATAAATGTCATATCATCACGTTAGTGTGAGTCTGACTCCTGGTCAGATTAAAAAGCTGCAATCAGCATCAAAAAATAACTGTGGAATAAAAATATCGCTAAAGCGAGAACAGATGAGCGGTTCAAATAAATTATCGTTGACCGAGCGTCAGTTCAAAAACTTCAATGAAGCTAAAAAATCAAATAAAGGCGTCAAACTTAATCTTTCTGCGGGCGCCATCAAAGATATTGCTAAGACGGATGGTATATTTCCACTTCTCGCAGCTACACCAGCTTTAATAGTAGCTGCAGCCCCAGCTGTCGCAAAAGCAGCTGCATTAGGCGCTGTTGGAACAGCTGCTGGAATGGCATTAAAGAAAGCAACCGGACAAGGAATCAAAAAAAAGGGAAAAGGTCTAAGACTACCAGGGACCCCGTATTCGTGGTACGGAAAGGGTCTAAGACTTCCCGGGACAGTTTACTAATATCACCCATGTCCAATTTTGATTTACTTAATGCTGCTAAGCAACTAAAAATAAAAAACTTCAGAGGTGTTTTTATGCGCGATCAATTGCCAAAAAAACCAAACAATATTGAAACCGGTATCATTAACCTCGATAAAAACTCTGGCCCAGGCACGCACTGGGTCGCATATGCAATTGATCCACGTGGAATTATTTATTTCGATTCGTATGGATTAGCACCACCAAAAGAATTTTTAAAGTACGTTACCGGCGATATTCCAATCTGATATTCAACGCTACCAACACAAAAAATAACTGATCCTCCAATATGCGGTCGTGAAACCCTCGCTGTGCTTGATGCTGTATCAAAATCAACAGCGCCACCTCATAAAGTCGTGCACGCGTTCACTACACTACGTCATAACACTTAAACAGATATCAGTAAATATAATGGTAGATATTTATGGAAGATCTACTCGCAAAGATCAGAAGGTCGATTTATCTAAATATGCAACTCTTGATCAGCTCAGAAATGAAATCGATGATTTATTAAATATCACAAGTGTGGATCAAAATGAAGTCGTCGTTTTTCAGGACAAACAAGGACGATTAAAAACGAGTAACATACAACTACTAGATGTACTTGTACGAATTCCCAACGCGGTTGTTAATAATATCGTTACTTTTACTGATCAAGGTAAAATACAGGATTCCGGTAAATCGGTTAACGACTATGTTAAGAAAACTGGTGATGTATTTACCGGTGACATTATTATGTCAGGAAGAAAAATTACATATCTTATGAACCCAACCTCGGATACAGACGCAGCAACAAAAAAATACGTCGATGATCAAGAATCCAAGTACGTGTCAGTGCGCGGTGGTATAATGCGTGCATTTCTCGACATGAATAATAATGGCATTAATAATCTCAGAACACCAGAAACAGATTTTGACGCTGCAACGAAGAAATACGTCGATGATAAGGAAATTCCAATAACGACTTCGTTAACGACAATCAATGATGGAATTGCTGCATTTAGAACTGATTATATTAATCATGTACAAACATTTCTAAATTTTCGTAGAAATGTAAACAGATCTATTAACGAATTTTTTGGAACTCCACCAGTCGTTGACATAAAACTTACCGACATTAACACGAAAATCAACGATATTGTTAGTGGAATTCCTAATATCATTGAAAGAACGAATCTTATTAAAATTCCTCACAAACAGATATTCAACGGAGTATACACAGTAGCATCAGGATTAGGAGTATGGACACTGCAAGATAATAATCTCAAACACACCGCAGAAGTCACTGGTGTATACAGACTGTCCGTATTTAGCAGTGCAAAATTCAGTATATTTACTACATTTCCATGGCGTTATTCAAACGATACTTTTTCTGGAGTTGTATCCGTCATAATAAATAAAGATGCGGAAGAAACATTTCTGCTGGAGGCATCTGATAAAAAATTAACCAGAGCACTATACTGGTGGTGCTTGGAATTTGTGTGTGAAACTCCTCAATTAGTTATCTAGATAAATATAATGAATCAAGAGTCATTTATCGACGTTCAACGTCACAGATACGCTCAAGTATGTGAGTGTCAAACTAAACTAAAAAATATCATCGACGATTACACGATAAAGGTAAAAAAATATCGGCGACGTATGGTTGTTATTGATATAATGGTATACTCGGTTTCTGCTGTTATTGCTGGAACTGGATTATTACTATCAACAATAACGATGACAGCGCCTGCAGTTGTAACAATTATAGTTTCCACGGCAACAACATGCGCAGGTATTTTCAGTATTATCGCTAAGAAAATATCTACGTGTACAAATGATAAACTAAACGAGTACATAATGAAATTGCACACAGCAACATCATCTTATTCTAAACTATCATCGTATCTTTCGGCGTACCTCAGCGATGGTAAAATATCCGATGAGGAGTTCGCAACGATAATGGAAACTTACCATGAGGCATTCAAAGTGGGTTCTAATGATAAAGTGGAGGGTTGAATTTTCGCTCTATTAAAATCATAATAATAATAATAATAATAATAATAATAATAATAATAATAATAATAATGACAGACAGGGAATTACTTCAGCAGATCGTAGCTAATACAACGCCCTCAAAAACTACTATGATATCATTAAGTTCAACCAATCCTGAATTTAGCGTTAATTTTCCAACTGCAATTCCAGCAAAGGAAATTGCATTAGCGCAGCTTCGAGTTTATCATAGTTGGCCAAATATCAGGTCAAAACCGTTTGGTGGACAACCAGCAAATAATTCACTGGTATTTGCGGATAAAAATACACCGGATGGAACACCTGATTAGCAAGTTGTTGGAATTTCAACGGGTAGTTATCAAACAGACCAGATTAATGATGAGTTCCAACGCAGAATTAAATCTATCACAGGGGAAGAATCCAAAATAGCGATTACTGCTTACGAACCAACATTATCAGCGGTGATTGAAATAAATTCTCCTGATTACCTCGTAGATATTTATCAAAGTTCGATCAGATCAGTGTTAGGATGGCCTGAAGTCGCACCTGTTTATAATGGAGTTTCAGAACCTACTAAAAATGAATTTAAAACAAGCGAAGAAAAATTCATTAAAAATCCAGAATATCGAGGAAAACATCCATGGATATATATGATATTTGAATTTGATTCAAACAACAATACATACTACTTTACCGATTTTGACGGTAAAAGAATTCCCAAGATAACTAGATCACCATTTAATGTTATCAGGACGCCAGGGGCGCGTAATAGAGATATTGTTGATGAAGAATTTTTTAAAGAATTTTTAGATACTCTTAAGCCTGAATACGATAAAATATTTAATGATTTAAGAAGTTTACTTATTTCATTATCTCAACATTATGACGATGGTGTAAAAAATCAAGTAATCGAAACAATAAAACACTTAAGTGGAATGTTACTCGATTTATACATCGCCAATCGAAGTATTATAAACACTGTGACTAAACTCGATGGAAATCCTTACACAAGTCCAAAATTTAAACAGTTATTTCTTAATCATTATAAAATAACAGAAAAAGATTTACAAACATTTATTATACCAGATTTAAATAACGCTGAAATGAAGAAATCATTAAATGATCTTATTGAAGAATATTATCCGGGAGTAATTGAATCGTGGAGAAAAATAGCCCCACCACCGGTTATACTAAAACACAATAACAACCCTTTTGGTGCCGGCCGTCATATATCACCAGGTATTGTAAATATAACATCAGTAATTGCAGTCAATCTTATTTGCGACATTGTGGACGGTAGTTTTCAGGTAGATCTTTCAAAGTCTAACCAGGCCCAGCAAGGGTACATATTATACAGTTTTAGTCCATTAGCCCCCCCCCGGGTGGTTAATTGTATCAGAGCCAATTAACCCCGTGTACCTGCGAGTTCATAATCCGTTATTATCAAGGATACACTTTAAACTTACAGACCAAAACAATCGCATTCTGGACACAAGAAATGAAGAACTAAATATAAATCTGTATGTGAAATCATAACAAAAAAAAATATCCGGATGCATAGTGCTTGTCTAAGATACCTGATACAATACAGCATAGCATATACTTGTAAATATATATAACCTTACCGGCGGTCTCATTCAATGCTAATCGGCAACTTTCCCTATGTGGCAACCAGTAACTGACAAAATAATAATACTGTATTCTTTGTTTACATAAAATCCGCGCACAAGATTTCTCATAGTGCACACAGGTAATCGAAATCTATTGTCTAGAAGGCTGTGGCTGCATAATTATGCTCTTATTGATTATTCCATAACGGCTGTGTATCTGTGACCGATTACTGCGTAAAGTTATTTTAAGAATACGCTATGACTAAATCAATCTTCGAAGACGGCATTTCATCATATCATCATCATCATCATATCATCTCATCAAAAATATACAGCGGGGGGTGATATGAGGTCGTCACCTTGTGACTTCACTAAAGGGGTACCCCACACAAGGGCCATTCCAAAAGACACATCGCAAAACTAAAAATAAACCTAATGAGATTCCAGGTCACAAAGACCAATCAGCCTTTGAGTTTCTAGAGTTTCGGTTACGGATATCTAGGAATTCTTGTAAGGCAATAAACAGAATCTGGTTGGTCACTAAAATAAGACCTACACGTGTATAAACAACCCTCTGAGTTTCTAGAGTTTCGGTTACGGATATTTAGGAATTCTTTCGGGGGTAAACAAATAACACGTACAGACAGCCCTCTGAGCCTCTAAAGTTTCGGTTTCGGATATTTAGGGGTTCTCTTGGGGGTAAATGTCTAAACAAAGAACCTCATTGGGTTTATCTGATACAACTATGGAATGGTAGATCGAATATCACCTCGCGCTGTATATTTTTGTTTATTTTTATATTAAATATACACTCATTATATAATGAATTTTGAAAATATCAATGTCATTGTTTCTGCGATTAAAAAATTACAACATAACGGTATCAATGTATCTGACAATCTTAATGCTGAAAAGATTCTATGTGATTTTGACTCATTACAACAACGAAAGAACGAGAACAGATTCACGCTATCCGCTGATTATAAATTCATGAAAATTATCCAACAAGGAATGTTAAAGTCACTGGCAACTGTCACTGATGATCAGGTAAAGTTGTTTGTGCCTCTCTCAAAACGCTATTGACAAAATCAAGCTAGAATTATCTCATGGATACGAACAGAAAAAGATTATGAACTTTCGTATAAGACAGTTAAGAGAGCATTGTGAAAATACGAGTGAAAATACGAGTGAAAATGACAGCGATAATGATGGACCATTGACTGTGATAATAGCTAAACAAAATCCTTGGGAAAACTAACATACTCTGCTTAGTATAATGCAACCTACACATATTGACAAGTATATTGTATCAAAGAACCAACCATTATATTTCAGTAGGTATCATAGACAAGTACAACATTACCCGTGCTTGTTGTGCAAAGTTTTTCGTTGAGTTTGCTAGTTTTCGTTGGGTCAAAACCCCAGGAAGGTTAACGGGAATTAACATTAGGTTTTTGATTTATCGATCAAATACTGGTTTTTTCCAGTTCTTTTGCTCGTATTGTGTAGTTTTTTGCTAGCGAATTACGATAAAAATCCGGAAAAAAACCAGTTTTTGATCGATAAATCAAAAACCTAATGTTAATTCCCGTTAACCTTCCTGGGGGTTTCACCCTCAGAATTTGTCAAAATCTGATTGATTTTCACTGATTTTTGGTCATTTTTCATGCAAAAAACGAGATTTCCGAACAAAAAACGCGGTTTTCAGAACAAAATCAACGAAATAAAAAAAAATAAAGAAAATTATTTTTATTTGCAGTACTTGAGATTTAAATTCACTGAAATGTTTTTACAAAGTATGGACAATCAGGATAACTTTTGACATTAACTCGTATCTAGTATAAGCGGGCAACTACGATATTTATCATTATGCTTGACGGAGCGCTTAATCATTTGGTAACATTAAAAATACGGTAGGCTAAACGTATTGAAATCTTATTTTTTGCAAAAATCTTTTGGAAAAGGAAGATTTCTGTATATTTTCTGCCACGTATTGCACCGATTGTGGTACTATGTCAAAATATTTGGCAGCAGAATTAATTGATCTAAACACAATTTCTTCCCCATCTGCATTTACGGATTTAATAGCTCTCTTTCCGAATAATTTACACCTTCCTGTGTTTCCGGATTTACAATTTTGACTCTGTGTAGTAACTCGTAAATTAGAAATCGAATTATCAAGCTTATCACCATTGATGTGATCAACTACATATCCATCTTTGATTAGTCCAAAATAACACTCGTAGGTAAATATATGAGATAAATATCTTTTTTTCTTGCCATTAAATCTAAGATAACCAGTATTATCAATACTACCGACTGGTTTTTTTAATCGACAATTTCTAATCACACCTTCTCGAGATGCTTCATAATTGGTAATGATTGGGTGCTTCACAAACTCATTTTGTTCCATTTATATATAATATTTATTTGTCTAAATCATTGTTTTTTGAAAATCTAGCCAGATAATCTTCTTCGGTTTTTATAGGAGAGTCAGTGTTATATTTTTTATCGTAATATCGTTTCAGCTCTCTGTACTTTTTACCACCGCATTGCGCGCACAGTTGAGTCTTTCCTCGCACTCCAGCACTACACACCATACACGGTTTTGGTCCTAGACTCCCATTTCTGACGCATTGCATATGATAACTACAGTATTCATTTACGCATGATCTGTTACACGGAGATTTATAACCGATTTTTAACCAGTGGCAATGATTTGGTTGACTCATATACAAAAGATTAAAGTTCAATTAAATATATATTTTGCCCTAATTATAATATGCAAGAATTATCCGTGATTGAACCCTACGCAACCAGATTCGATCTTGACAGACTACCCGAGTATAAATTTAGTATTTCGATGCAAGATCTAGCTTTAACGAATGCGGATATAACTAAACGTATCCGTGAGGCCAAGAAGGAATTTCGTGACGATGGTGCAGTTCATGCATGGTCAACATTCAGAGTTGGAAATGTTTCTAATACGATGAATGACAAACGAGGAAGAGTAATCATTAACCACCTTGATAATCAAAAATATTTTATTTTAATAAAATTTATTGTAAATACAGAAGAAGATATTTGGATTATTCGTGACAAGCGCGATCCCGTCCGCGTGCAGTCAGGAAATAATATCTTCTTGAGTAATAAATCCAAACCAGGAATACTAACTGGTATAGATAAACCGTATTATGAGCGATCGTACCCTGTAACTGCGGTTGTCTATGGAATATTTCCTCTGAATAATAAACCTGATGTTGGGGATCTTAAACCGATGAGATTGTCATCCTTGACTTCGTCAAAGATAAACTGCGTAGCTGAGCGAGTTACAGAACACTTTACAAACACGATACGTGGTAATGGTTTAACTGATTTAAGACGTAAAAAAATAAATGCATGGGCAGAGTTGGTTAAAGATACCGGAGCGTCTATCAAAGATGTTGCTGAGCTAGAAAAGAAATTAACATTTCCAATAGCAGTAAAAACATTAACCGGAGAGATTTTGTACAAACCGAAATATATAAAAAATGGAAACCCTATAACAATCATTGATCATAACGCACATGCACGGACAAATGCTGTAACTGTATTTCCACGAGAAAGAATGCTTAAATTTTACCACGGTGATGTATTCGATGCCATCGGTGATATTGGCAAAAGTGACCCTGTTTCTGTGTGGCTGTTTCAGAGTTCGGAATATGATAATCATGATCAATTTGTACGGTCTAACGGTGATATTTATCGTACAGAATCTCTTCATGAGGAAATGGAAAACCTTGCGCTGAAATATACTTCTGCCGATGTCAAAGTTAGACAATAACTAAGTAATTGTTTTACCGTACCATCGGTTGCTGCTCATTTCGCTCAGGAGAAAAATTCATGGAAAACGACACGATCGGAATTTCTTGAAGATGTCAAGAAAAGTTGTATAGAACATGGGCACGGTGGATTATGGAACACCAAATACGATTATAATGATGTTATCTCGGTTGATATGATAGCGTGTTATCTTGGGAGTTTTCTTGGATATGGAGAATGTTCTAAATACTTTAAGAGATTCGGACATCCTACACATGACATCACCAGGGTTGCAATAAACGGACCCCTTCCCATGGAAGGACCAGATTTTGACTTAACAGGATTTGCTCACGGAGAATCATTCGAGTTTACAGAAGATCTCCATCCGATTACTTATATTTGGTTCGGAAGACATTTTTCAGAAAAATGTTGGGTTCCGATAGTACTATTGCGATATATGCTTGATGCTGGATTTTTAATATCGTTGAGAGTAACTGAAGCGATTATATCGTATAGTTCACAGAAGCAAGTTTGGTTACCAGAACCGGACAGATTTAGTGTCGATGATGCCAGGAAAGAATTCCCTGATATTGATGAAGATCATGTCATTAAAATAAGTAAATGCAGGAACGAGTACGATGAAAAACTTGCAAAAGATCTTGGTAGAAAGATTATCGGTAAGTTCACTCAAGGTGGTTCATACGATTATAAACGAACGTGTACAAGATTGATTATGGACGACGCTGAACTAGATTTTATAATCGCTGATACAACGGAGAAAAATATATTTATAAACAGATGTAATGCTTATTTATCAGATGGAGCAAAACTAGGTACCATTGTGAGCTATCTTGATGGCGACTCACCACAGTTTACTCATTTAAGATCTTCGATGTTAGCTTATGTTTCGATAAATCTATTGTCGATGATAAATAGATTTCCTCGTTACGCTGTTAGAGTTGCTACGGATTCATTTTATATACACAAAAAATATAAACATTTATTAAAACTCGGTAATGGTGAATGGGGGGTATGGAGGATAAAACAAGAAAATATACTTAGTTATTCTGAATCTGCCGATGTTGAAATTGCGGAGACATATTACAAAAATAATAATCAAATATCAAAATCATCTGCACCATCTGTGTACGATCCTGTATCTAGACATAAGTCCGTTTATTTTAATGGATGTGGTGGTTCAGGTAAAACAACTCGTGCGATTAACTTATTTATGAATAATAACTCAGATATAATTGTTTTGACACCTACACATAAACTTGCTAGAGAAATAAAAGAACGAGGAGCAAAATCATGTACATATCATAGTTTCTTTAGATGGTGCGGAGACACGTGGACTCTTGAGCGAATGGGTGAAAAATATATACCTAAGTATATCATATGGGACGAGATATGCACGGTGTCGTTAGAAACACTAAAAACATTTCTTGAATGGTTATTGACAAAGAATACTGCTGTGATTATGTGTGGTGATCATGGTCAACCACCACCCTTTGTTGGACAGTCTCCACATGAATGGCTAAAGAATAATGTAGATTATTATGAAGAAATACATGATGACCATAGAGCTACTGATGAGCCGCTGAAAGAGCTTAAAAGATTAATCAGACTACAGCCAGATAAAATACAATGTGAGATTCTGCGTAAAGTAATTCCAGAAATTCCTATGAATGAATTTTGGATTTTATGGAGAGCTGCTGATTTGATAGTCGCAAGTAGAAAGATAGTTCGTGATGAACTGCAAAAGAAATTATTTACGTTACATAAAGAAAAATTTCCGGATCTACCCGTACCTTTGTGTTATCGCCCAGCAGATACTCGACGACAAAATATTGAAGTTGAAATACCAGGTGCCTTGGTTCCACCAAGGGTACAGAATTTTGTCTTGAATGATATCGTGTTGGTTGCTGTTGATGTTGAGAGCGCGTTGAACATGGATAAATCGCCATGGAAGTTAGGATACGCTATAACGATTCATTCGTCGCAGGGATTAACTATCACCGATACTAGAATCTGGATTGTAGATGATCGTATTGAATGGTCGAATTTAGTCTATCTCGCCGTATCTCGAGTCAGAAGAATATCGCAACTGCGTAGGGTTATTGTAGATTACGTAATAACTGAAGAAATCACTAACAATGTCGATATCAATAAAAAAATTAGTCAGCTATAAGCAGTTTGACAAAAAAAAATAAGCGTGACTTTGATCTTGATGCTGAATTTATTATAACACTAAGACAACAACAGAATAATCATTGCGCAAGTTGCAACTGTAATATGTCATGGCAGTGTTTTAATCCAAGACAATTTACCGTAGACAGAATTAATAGTGATCTCGGTCATACACGTGATAATGTGATGCTGACCTGTCTTGAGTGTAATCGACGTCGAGGCTCTGGACGTTTACAAAATTGAGCTTGGTGGTAATTGCGTATCCTCAGGAATTACTTGTAAGTGTTCACGTACAAATCCACGTTGAGGAGCTGTAGAATCTAGTCTGTAGATTGGAGGTCTACCAGTGGATCTTACCACGCTAGAAATTTTATGTGTAGTCACGCTCCAGATAGGATCGGTTGCTCTTTTTTTTACCACCTTCAAGTTCGCCAGGTTCATATAAATATCTTACAGTTACATTACCTAATACTGGTTGAGAGAAAGATTCACGTCGTTGTCCGTAGCCATTGCTACGGGGTATATATATTTTTTTTGATCGCATTAGAAGGTTTCATGGAAGTTGCACGAGTAATTTCATTATTCAACGCAGCTATCACACTCGGTAATCTTGCAACCCATTCACGAGATCTATCCTTAAAGTCAGTAGATATTTCCTTTGCATATTGTATCCAAATAACCGCTCAGCAAGTGTTCTATTAAATTGTTCAACGATTGCCTGATCACGATGAATTTCAGTATGTCCTCGTCTGATTTTAACGTTATGTTTCTTCATCAACGATGATACTACTCCAAGAAATTCTTTACCAGGATCAACTTGTAATAACCGTGGACATCGTAGACCACCACGTTGATAAATGCGCTCAAACGCAGATGCAACTTCAGATGCTGTTTTTGTTGATAGCGGCTCCGCTTCTTTGTATCTACTCGCAACATCAACGACAGTTAACGCATATCTATACGTGTATTGACGTCTAAGTGTTTTAATGGTATCGTGTGGTAAAAATAAAATATCTGCTTGATGAACTTCATTAGGAACGCTAACATCGAAATGCGCGTACTGTATTCTTTTAGGTGGACTCAGGAAGATTTGCCATATTGCCTGTCGTGCTAACCATGATGCAGCAACATCACGTGAAACTTTTGCTGCTTCGGCGAGTTTACTAATCGCTGCATTACCTCTCCAGAATCCTCTCGGGGAATAATAAACAGATTCCATTATGATAGTTATATAATTTAATTGCCAGCCCCTAGCACTAGTTTACCTTTCATAGCAGATTTTATTAGAAAACTAGCGAATTTATCTCTGAGAGATTTATTAGGTATAGAATTTAACTGCGTGAATCAATTTCACATCTGCGAGATGTCGTTGTTGCAAATCCTTACTTTTATACGCGACATCATGAACGTGACACGCTTGATCAATTGCGTTTATTGGATACTCTCCTGGTTTTGGTTGATCTCGTTCGTCAAGTCGGATATCAAGTCGAGTTCCTGGACCACAATAATTATATCCGGGTAATGTTTCTCACCAGGGTATTTAGCCCATGGAGTTCCTGGTAATTTTCCTAATAAAGCTGCGATATCACCACCTGTCTTTGTTGGAATAAATTTATATTTCTTGGTGCCACATTTCACACACTTACCTGTAAGTGCGCGTCTTTTATTTTTTGTTGTTATTGTCGTTAATTCAGCAGTATGTGTAGGTGCTCTGCATCGAACGCAATATAGACTCATATTATTTATTATATGGATATAATTGACTTTTCTGCGACACGAAAACAAGAACCAGTAAAGCACCATCCAGCATTACCAAATTCTATCAGAATGATTATAATAGGTCCATCTGGAAGTAGAAAGACGCAATTACTGCTTAATCTGATAATGAGATGGCTGAAGTGGGATAAATTGTATTTAATAGCGCCATCTGTAGATGATCAGCGATGTTACGAAGTACTTAAAGATTTTAATGAAAATGCAAAATTTTTGCATGAAGACAGTGAAGTCATAGACTTTATTACTGATATTGATGAAGCGCCATCAGTAGATGATCTGGATGGATTCATTATTAACCTCGTGGTATACGATGATGTCATGCTGGACAAACAATCCAATCCAGCTCGGATATTTTCACGAGACCGTCACAAAAACACAGACGTGATTTATGTTACACAGCGTTATACACAAATTCCAAAAGTGATCAGGGATAACTGTAACATTTTATTTGTGTTCAACGGAGTAGATAATCATACGCTGCAAAATATTTATTATACTTGGTGTTCTGGGGACATGGATATGAACAAATTTAAAAATTTCTTTTCAAAAGCACAAGCTGCTCCCTTTGGTTTTGTAACAATAAATTTACATGATCCGAGGTCAAGATATCGTAACGGACTTGATACAATTTTTGGATAAAAACCATAGCAGCAGGGAGGGTGGACCACATACGCGTAGTGACCAGCACGTGAAAAAAATCCGAAAAAATCTGGTCAATTAGAGAAGTTTTTACTGTTAAGACAAAAACTTTTTTTTCAGCCTTCGTAGGAACCCTTAGTTTTCAAAAATAAAGTCTCTACAAAGTTGTAGGGTCCACCCTCCCTGCTGCTAGCTATGAGACCCATCAAGAATATCCAAGTTGTCGTTTAAAGATGTAGAATATTAAATGTATTACCCGGAAAACTACGTGTATGACATTTTAATACGTTTCAGGCGGATAATGAGGAAATGGGGTCGGGACTGTTTTACAGAAGGCTTTACTGTATATAATTAGCTTGGGTAACATCTAGCTCTATCCAACTTTCATATTTATTTTCTCTGTCAGTCTTTCTGTCTGTGTCTGTGTCTCTCTCAAACTTGAATATTTTTTGGGATCAAAACACTTATATTGCCTGTCCTGACTCATGATGTTGCTGTGGGTCTTGAAATGGTGACGTTGCTGTGGACCTTGTACTGGTGACGCTGCTGTAGGTCTTGCAATGGTAACGTTGCTGTGGGTCTTCCAGTGGTAATGTTGCTGTGGGTCTTGCAATGGTAACATTGCTGTGGGTCTTGCAGTGGTTATGTTGCTGTGAGTCTTGCAATGATGGCGTTGCTGTGGTCCTTGCAATGGTGACGTTGATGTGGGCCTTGCAATGGTGTCACAGAATGCATTTTGTAGATTGTTATTGTAACACAACTAACTGAACGTTACAAATGTCAGAGTGATACATAGTCATTTTATGCTGATATATGCGATTTGCACGGAATTAAATCCATGACAGGGGTTAAGGATACGGTACACTAATGTGTATATTTGGAGCAAGACTAATTCTTAGCCAGGTCTGTTCTATACCTGTATAAGGTTAACTGGGGAAGCTTTGATTTGTTTGTTAAGAATACCAATGGTTGAAATTTTACAGAAAATTCTTAAATAAATTTAAAGCTTAGCAGAGATCGGTTTATTAAGGACAGTGGGAAAGGATGTGTTAATATTGGCGGTTAAATAAACCTAAGATCCTGATTGACTAAGTTAACAATTAGCAGTGTGTTTTCATGCAAAGTTCCATGTTTTATAAATGTCTTACGCTGTAAAATTAGTCAGTCGAAGTTTTCTGCAAGAAGAAGGAAGTCTTGCCTCCGAGTAAAATAGAGAGAAATTTATTCGTAAAAAAGTCCAAGGACGAGTATTGGATGTCTTGTGAGAGGATTCTGTATAGGGATATGAGAGAGCAGGGTGCCGTATTTTAGTTTCATACAATTTTCTTTGAAAAGAACCTGAAGATAATTGTTTGAATGCATGTATAATAGTTTCTTACATTATTCCTTTCATAGGAGTCTGAAGATAATTGTTTGAATTTACGTATCTTCGTTTCATACAATTTGTGTTTGATAGGAGTCGTAAGATTATTGTTTGAATTCATTTGTTTTGAATATTATATGATTTATGTATTCAGAGAATTTCATACATTATTTTCTTTATAGGAGTCTTGAGATAATTATTTGAATTATTATTTTATATATGTCATACGAATCAGGTGTGCTAGGAGTCGACTATTTTTAGGTCTGTAGGAAGCCATGCCACAAAAGTATTACTTAGCAAATATTATAGTTAAGACAAGAAGTGAATTTTGTTTAATTCATTTGTATAAGTAAGATATGAATTCTCATAACCTACGAATCTGTTTATTAGCATTGGAGTCACAGTAGCGACCATAAGGATTTTATTCTTGACCGTATGTATACATCTTTCCAACATTAGGCAAGGTAGTGATTATTTGTTCACTCTGCAGGGGCTTGGTGTTAATTGCATGAGGCGAGAGCAGATTATGCTTTTGAACAATTAGTAGTGGTAATCAGAGAACAAACATTAATCTCCCCGTACTGTGTTCTGTTATGGAAGGAACTGAGATTGAATTTATACTTTAGGTAGATGCATTAAGGGAATGCACTAAATGTCCTGTACTATTTAAAGAAGGGGTTGTAAACACATTATTGAATGATATGCAACGCTTGTATCCTGGAATAAAATTAGCAGTTAGCTTATGTCTGAATGACGATATGACGATATATGATGAGAGAGGTGAAAATGTTCTTTCAAATAACTTTGGTAATATTTTCTAGTAGAAGTGTACCTTTCAAGTGTCTTAAACAATTTTGTTTTGTTTGTCTAATTGATTAAATTGTTATATTTTATATACTGAGGCTCGTGTTCTTCTATTCTATATCTCTGCTCAGATCTCCAGTTATTCCATCCATTGATTTTATATTATCTTTTTATTCAGCTGATCCGTGCGATAACACCGAGGCCGATCATCCTCTAAATATAGCTAACTACAACCACAAACCCCATTACAATTTGCATACATACTTGTGTGCTGCTTGACAATCTCGTGTATTTGCATATTAACCTGTGTACTGTGTGAATATACTTGTGTGCTGCGTGACAATCTCGTGTATTTGTGTGTATATATATATATATATATATATATATATATATATATATATATATATATATATATATATATATATATATATATATATTGTGTGTGTGTGTGTGCTGCGTGACTATCTCGTTTATTTTTGTATATACCTCTGTGCTGCGTGACAATCTCGTGTATTTGTATATATACCTGTGTGCTGTGTGACAATCTCGTGTATTTGCATATACACGTGTTAGCTGCGTAACAATCTCGTGTATTTGCATATACACCTGTTAGCTGCGTGACAATCTCGTGTATTTGCATGTATACCAGTGAGTTGTATGTAATGTCATAATCTGATTCGATGCTCATTTGTATGTTTTTAACTGTAACTGGATATTATATTTTTTTTTTTCTTTTTTTATAAACTGTAAGAGGCATGTATATGCTTAAGCCCCAAAATAACTCAAATAAATAGTTTTCTTCTTTTTTCTAAAAATGTGAATCGATAGGAAGATATTATCAAGGGAAACAAAATTACCTCTCCTCTGTCGAAATTCGATGTTTGTTTTAATTATGATATTGTTTGGCTAACATTGACATCAAATAGGACATAAACCGATGTGAAGTTTTCAGGAAGTTATAAACTAATTGACCCGTACATTAACAATCTCCGCCTAATACCACTTCATGATATACCTTAAACGACAACTACTACTGCAAGGACAAGAGTAACAGAATGATCGGAGCTGGGATTAGACTATAACGAAGACACTAAAAGCAATTTTAGCAAATTATATGTTTACATATAAAGTGACTGACACTGATTAAATCTGAGACTAAACGCATGCGCATTTAATCCAACAATGGATTTAACAAAATGACACGCGCCAAGTTAAGCAACTGATATAAGCAAAGTGATTTTTAACTTGCGCGAATATTAAACATATAGCTTAAATTAGTAATCAACAAGAATAAATAAATAGAAATTAAAAATAAATATGGTGATCAATGTTGAGAAATTAACAAAAAAATTTAATGATTAATCTACCAATAAGGGTGATCAAATTATAGATTTACACAACTATTAAAGTGTGATGATTATTTACCAAGGGTGAATTAAGTATGGAATGTGTATAAATATGGATAATATTTTGATGCACGAATAGGATATATATATATATATATATATATATATATATATATATATATATATATATACTTACTTATATATATATATATATATATATACTCACTCATACCTCACTATATATATATATATATCCCCTTAGGTTTGCATTCAAATAAGGATGTTGATAAAATTAAAATAAAAAAATTAAAAAAACGACCCCCAAAAAAACCAACGGAGCACAGAACTGGTGGCGTCCAGCTCACGATAACAAAGTCTTTTCAGTCCCTTCTCTCTGTTGGATGATCAAGGAGCCACCATGCATGGCTCGCCCATCCAGTCTGCCGAAGAATACCTCAAGAGACCCCTATTCGCTTCAGACCGTTTGGGGCTCTCAACGCGAAACAACCACTATCTTCCACCGAGTCAGTGTCATCATATATATTTGCATTGGCATCACTCAGTCGGTGAAATTTATATCTGAATAGTTTCGAGGTTAGCTCTCCAGGTGTTGGCATCAGACTTCTGTATCATATGTAATAATGTTGATTAAACGCTGAAATGTTGCGGGAGAAATATTCATATCAAATTGCATTGCTTTATATTAAAAAGTCCATATCGGGTTGTAAATGCCGATATTTCTTTAGCTCTTTTCATGAGTGGAGTCTGGTAAAATCCTTTAAAATGGGTAAATTTTGGTGACATATTTTGCATTTCCAATTTTGTCAATGGGATTTATCGATTCTTGGTATTGGAAACAAATATGTTTTGCTGACACTGTTCACTTTTCTGCAGTCATTGCACATGCAACAAGAATTATCTGATTTCGGCACAACCATTAATTTTACTTGGCTAAATAAAATCGTTCTCCAGCAAATATTGAATTTCATTTTTCAAACGTACCTATTGGGGTGGATTCATCATGTAAGGATGCCTCTTCGCAGGTGCATAATCTACAAATTCAACGTCAAGATAGATTTTATTTGTTCGTGTAGGAACATCTAGAAACAAATGTCCATACTGACACAATGACTAGTTTAGTTCACTCTTTTTTGTGGCTCTTGAGGTGAAAGTTTCTGGTCCAGATTCTGACGTTTGGTTAAGAGAAAGTAACTACTGTCCAATTGTACGATATCGTTAAAGTCCTCACTGTGTGGGGCTAATACAACTAAATTGACTGAATGATTAGCAGGGCTATCTCTATCAACATAATCCTTTAACATATTAATGAAGAAGATTTGTTTCTGTTTCCTCCTCAAAGGACTGTTATTGATGTAATTTAAGTCACTTAATTTCTTTCTATGTAAGAACAATAACAGGCAAAACCGAATTTGTCAAACGTTTTTTCAAACATAAACATCATTTGATCGATCGTCCATCTCAACGAATCGTGTGGTGTTACAAGGAGTGGCAATCGGCGTACAGCCTTCTGCGAGAAAGTCAAGGCGATTCCATCGTCTTTGTGGAAGGCATTCGTGGCGAAGACGACGGGATCGTGCCTGACCCTAGTCAAACTCATTTGGTTATTTTTGACGACATGTTAGGAGAAGACGAAGAAGAAATTAAACTGTGGTTTACACGCAAAGGGCATCATCGTAATGCCAGTGTCATTTACATCACTCGAAATTTGTTTCAACAAAGTAAAGCCCATCGCACCATTAGTCTCAACGCTCATTATGTGGTCTTGTTTAAAAGCCCCAGAGATAAATCGCAAGTGCAAGTGTTAGCCAAACAGTTAGGAACACCTTGGCTGATTCATGCGTGCGACGATGCCACTCAAACCCCACATGCCTATTTACTCGTCGGTTTAAAACCCACCACTCCCGATTATTTGCGATTTCGTACTCATCTGTTTCACCACTGGTGCCAAGACGGAGGGCCTGTCGTGTGCACATCCCCGTCGTCAACTTAACCACAACCACATCCACCAAAAAATTTATAAAAACCTCGGTCACTTTGGCTCTGTCTCACACATCGTCAACATCACGTCCCTTCAGTCTCATCTTCCCATCAAACTGATTCGTGCCTTTTACGGTATCAGTCGCAAAAAAAAATCCACAAATACGTGCTCGTGTCTTAGAAGCTAGTCTCAAAGAAGTCTTACGATGGTTTATGGTCACAAAGTACCTGCCCCAAAAAGCCAAGTCAAAGAGAGATCGGGCATGTTGAAGAGTTTACTGAATTAGTCCAAGCAAGAACTGTCCCGATTTAATCCGTTGCGAACTCCTCAACATCGAGTGATACCTGTCATCAAGTTTATACGACGTAAAGATAATCAGTGGCGACACATTCCAGTATAAAAAAAAACCTGGGGCAAACAATACGGATCAGTGTTTTTGTGCTGCTGAACGCCCAAAGATGTCCCCTCCAAGAAGTGCACACTGTTACCATTGTCGTTCTTCTGTCCAAAAAGGAAAAGGAAAAAGAAAAGACAGTCACGTCATCCAAAGAAACACTTAGCCAAACATCGATGTCACCCTCATAAAAGGCATACTCGTCCAAAAAAAAGAGGAGCCAACAAAAAGGAGGATTCTTTAGCGATTTTGGAAAACACATCGTCACCTTTATGACGAAGCGATAGTCCCAAAAAAAGGATAAAAGACCGGGTGATAAGTCGTCGACGTTAGTGTAATCTTGGTTTGTGCCCCGGAATCAACCAATCAACTAACAAACAATGATGTCACCCTGCAAAAGACATCCTTCTTCTATCCCCAAAGGAATGGAAAGAAAAGGAAAGGACTGCCTCCTCGTTTAGTCATACATTGGGACATGTTGTCTGTCCTGTCCAAAGCTCCTCCACCCATGCGAAAAAAACTCATTCAAACCGCCTCCAAAGATGTCATCGATACGGTGAGCGAATGTTGTCTGAATGTCTCGAAAGGAACGATACCTTTGTCTAAACACCAGAAAGAATGCTTAGCCAAACATCAACACGTTCTTCGTCAAATGGTCCAAAAGAAAATACCCATTCGTCAAAAGATAAAGATGTTGATGCAACGCGGAGGAATTGCCATTTTACTCCGGTTAGGACCCTTGCTGGGAACCATAGGAGCACCCTTTCTGAAAGAACTATTGGGAACGATGGGAAACATCCTGAGAGGATGAAGATAAAAAGGCCCAAGAAGATAAAAGGAGGACTCTAGAGTCAAACGATCTCAGACGTGATCCTTGAAATCCGATGGAAGGACGAAAACTGACTTTAGTCCCTTACAAACGATGGATGGAATACCATCGTTGGCAAGAACAACGGACCCCGCATTTACCTCCCAATCTTCATTTGACCGAGATGTCCCAGCTACAACACGAATTGCAATCGTTGATCGATCGCAGCGATTTGTCCGAAACGGAAAAATCGCAAAGGTACGGTCAATTGTTGCAACGACTGCAATTCTTTCCCCAGAAAGCTTTAGACGAAACAGCTCTACCGACTCTGAAAGATTTTAAGGCCTTGACGAAAAGTTCACCAACACCACCACTACCACCTCCAGCGGTCAAGACAGATGCAGCCCAACGGTTACCTCAGGAAGAAGAGGAACGAGAAGTCTTTCAAATACCGTCAGCATCTCCCATCCCTAGTAAGATTGCAGCGCTCTTGCTGACCCCTTCCCCTACATCCCAACGAGAAGAACTTAAAGCTTGGGTTAAAAAGATGAAGAAGTGAAAAAGAAAGAAGGAAAAGCAGAAATGAAAAAAGAAAAGAAGACCAAAGTCATTCCATTACCACCACCACTACCACCGCCACTACCACCAAAACTACCTTCGACTTCTACTCCTGTGGCACATCGGACATGTAAAGTCGTTTCTAAACCACTTCAGAGTACCATCAGCGAAGAGTGGATCACTTATTAAAAAATGGAGAAGGTGTTAGCCAGCATTTACTACGATCCAGCCCATCCTGCAGGTTACGGTGGAGTTCAGAAATTGTATCGTGCTGCCAAAACTCGACTAAAAAGTGTTCGTTTACCTCAAGTACAACGCTGGTTACAAGAACAAACCACGTACACCTTACACAAACCCATTCGACGAAAATTTTCCAGAAGTCGCACCCGAGTGTAGGGCATTGATCATCGATCATCAGTGGCAAGCTGATTTAGCCAATATCTCTCATTTGGCCACCTACAATCGTGGTTACAAATATTTGTTTTTTGTCATCGACGTCTTTTCCAAATTTACTTGGGTCGTGCCATTGACTTCCAAATCGAGTAGTGAGTTAGTGAGAGCCCTCCAACTGGTGTTGAAACAAAGCTGGAGTCACCCTCATCGATGGCAAACCGACAAAGGCACCGAATTTCTGAACCAAGCTTTCCAAAAAGAATTGAAGAAACGTGACATTCATTTTTTCACCACCGAGAATCCCGAAACCAAAGCCAGGATCGTGAAACGTTTTCAACGCACCTTGAAAGAATGCATGCGGAAATATTTTAGGCATCAACACACTCTCAAGTACATCGACGTCTTACCGCACCTCGTCCAAGCGAACAACCAATCTTTCCATCGGAGCATCGGACGTGCCCCCCAAGAAGTGACTCCCGACAACGAAGTGACTGTCTTCGAGCGTATGTTTGGTACGTCCCCGACGGTGACGGTCCCCAAGAAAGCTGGAATATTGGCAACAGGATATTGGGTGCGCATTGGTAAAACCAAACGTACTTTCGACAAAGGGTACTTACCCAACTGGACCATTGAATTGTTTCGTGTCACTGAACGAGTTCGTAGCCGTCATCCTCCCGTCTATAAATTGGAAGACATGAACGGGGAAGTGTTAAAAGGAACGTGTTACTGGCCCGAATTACAACGTGTGACCACAAAAAAAGACGAAATGTACGGGATCGAAAGCATGCTCGATTGAAGAAGCCGAAAGGTAGGAAAACAAAAACGTGTCAGAGAAGTCAAAGTACGTTGGAAAGGATATCCTCCGAGTTTTGACTCTTGGATCGACGCTTCGCAAATCATCAACTCTAAAAAGAAGTGACCATCATGCCCTTCAACACAGCCTCAGCTACTGCATTGACCACTCCTTCACCCAGTTCTTTTGTGCAAGATCTACAAAAGCAACCCTTGTGGGTGTGGTGTGGAGAACGTGTGCCTAAAATGCAAATCGCCTTTTTCTGCCAAATCTTTGTGGTGTATTGTGTTATCGGCGCTGCCATTGCCAATTTGAGTTTGCAACAAGGAGACAAACAATTGTGGACCATTTTACTCAGCAGTTGCATCGGTTACATTCTTCCTAATCCGTCCCTGAAATATTCCTCGAACGGGAACAACAACGTCAGTCCCCCTTCCAACAGTCACCATAACAATCCTCTTTTAGACACTCCTCTGACTTCCAGTGACCCCTCGGACACTAGAACTCTGGAATTATGAATAACCAATTTTGCTTAACGGTACCCAGTGAGAGTTCCATGGAGGTGTTTCCCAATAACACTTTGTGCTGTTACACGGCCAAATTACCTCAGGCCATCCAATTGGATCACGAAGCCCATTGGGAAGTGGCTTTGGTGGAAATGATTCACCCTACACAAATCAAAAACATCGTCGAAAATCAAAAGACTTTTACGGTGAAAGTCATGACGAGCAAGTGCAACAAAACTTGGATGAGCGCACCACCGCAAGTGACTCTATGAAAACACAAGACCCCAAAACTAAACGAACCACTTACCTGTTGACCATTCCCCCAGGCTATTATTTTAGTGGACAACATTTGGTGAACACAATTTCTACCAAATTCAATACCGTGTTTGCCAAAGCCTTGGAGAGAACCAGAAAGAGTGTCACCCTCGAGTACCACAAAATAGCTCGTCGCCGACTGATGAAATTTTCAGAGGACAAAGTATTGGCCATTACATTTTGTCCTGAATGACATTTTGGGTGGAGACCCCAGGTTAATCAAGATTGCAAACGAAATACCAGCCGAAATATTTTCGATTCCCTGTAGAAGTGAACCAAGGACTGAATTTGATTTTTGTGTACTCCGATGTGGTGGACAACAACGTGGTGGGACACGCCTCCGTACCTTTACTGTGTGTAACTCTTTTGAAAGTGGATTCTGCCACAAACGCTGACGAGGAAGGTAGAAACACCCTATCAGTTTCACCGCGAATTTGTACATCCTCACTATTTGCCCGTCAGTAAGTCATATTTCGACACTGTCAACATTACTATAAAAGGAGATCTAGGACAAAATATTCCATTTACCAAAGGGAAAGTCACAGTGAAACTCCATTTCCGAAAACGATTACTCTAACTCTTTGTCATTCATGTATTCTGTGTACCAACGAGTCGCTCGACAACGAGGATATGGTTTAGGAGATATGCTAAAATTAGCCTTAACAGTGGTTCCCGTTTTGAAACCGATGGTGACACGGGGATTGCACGCCTTGAAAGATGCCGCGTTGACGCAAGGTAAAGAATTTCTCCAAAATGTCATTATTGACAAACAAAACCCCAAAGAAGCTTTCTTGAGAACAGGTAAAAATGTCTTGCTTCAAACGGGCAAAGACATTTTAGGCCGACGAGAAACTCATATAAATGCTCTGGACGCTGCCGAGTCAGGCATTCCAGCTTCCCTGACCACACAATAAGAACAAGGCAGAAGAAGGCGACGAAGACACCCCTTCAGAGGAATTCACACTCCCAGAGCTAGATAGACTAAGAAAATAAAACCGTCCGAGACTTAGACATCTTTGATTATTAAAAAAAAATTACAGAGAGAAGATGATGCACCGAGAGTCTTGCGCATGTTCCAAGTCGGAACTGGATCTCTTTGCCATGCCACCCACCATGATGACGATGCAAGAATCCCAATGGGTCGAATTTCATCCCGTCTCCTCTTTGACGGATTCAGCTCCCATCGAGTTTGAAATCAAAGGACAGCCCGAAGGTTATCTCGATCTGAATAGCAGTTACTTGTACTTGAAACTGAAAGTGATCAAAACGGACAACACCTATCCGGGAGACGATGCTAGAGTAGCTCCCGTCAACAATGTCAAGCATTCCTTGTTCAGCGAAGTGGATTTGTACTTGAATAACAAACTGGTCAGCAGTAACATGGATACTTACCCTTACCAAGCTACCTAGAAAATCTCTTGACGTACGGAAAAGAGGCCAAGAACACTCATCTGGATGCTTGTGTGGATTGGAAACTTGACACCGCAGGTGAGAACACGTTTAGCGACACAGCCGTGTCAGCAGATGATAATCTTCACAATATGGGTTTTAACCACCGTCGAAAGAAATTCCTGCACGGTCGTAGTTTAGAACTGATGGATCGTTTGCATTTGGACATGTGGTTGCAAGAGAAGTATTTGCTGAACGGAGTGGATATTTGCCTGAGACTCAATCGCAGCAGTGTTGCTTTCCATTTGATGGCTCATGCCAACGAGTACAAAACCATCATTCAAGAAGCCAGACTTTACATGCGCCGCGTAGAAGTGTTACCTAAAGCGGGAAACGACATCAGTCAAACATTGAGCAGAACGACAGACAAGTATCCGATACGACGCGTAGAAGAGAAAACTTTCACCATTGCTGCTGGACTCCGATCCAAGATCGAAGATCATCTGTTCCAAGGACAGTAACCCAAATGTTTAATTGTTGGTATCATCAGCAACGCAGCCCTCAACGGAGCCCACGATCAAAATCCTTTCCAGTTTATGCACTGCTAAGTGTCCAAGATCGAAGTCAGCCGCGATGGCAAGACCTTGTGTACCAGACCCTTCGAACCTAACTTTGTCCAGAAGAATTACTTGAGATCGTACTTGTCCCTGTACGAAGCTACCGGACAGCTAGGAACCAACACCAGTCACAGCATTTCGTACGAAGATTATGTAGGAGGTTACACTTTGTGGGCCTTTGATTTCACTCCAGACCAAGGCAGCGATGAGGGATATTTTCACCCTATAAAATCCGGTCAACTGCGTGTTGAACTTCAGTTTGCAGAAGCTCTCACCGAGACAGTGAAGGTCGTCCTATATGCCGAATTCGATAATACCATAGAAATCAACAGTTTGAGAGAAGTCATTCTAGACTATTAGAAACTATAGAAGACTCTTATCCCTCTTTGAACAGTAGATAATCTTTGGAAATGGAATGGGAGGATACCGTGAAAGCAGAACCCCAAGTCAAAGACGAAGAGGACAAGGTGGTCACGTCCAGATGGCCAGAACAAGAAAAACATTTAGTGTCCTGTTTTGCTAAACACCTGGCGGATAAAATTACAGAGTTGACCAAGAAAGATTGCTATGGATGTCGAAACGATCATCCCAGTCAAATTCAACACGATAAATGTCTGACGATGAGCCAAGAAGAAAAACTGGACGAGTATCTGGATAAGGCTTGGAGTCTCATCTCGGAAGAAGCAGTGTTGCATGCGTGGTATAAAGCCTTGCGTGATTATTCCTGTCCTCCATTGACTACTCTGGAAATCTATCGCATTGAGGCTCTATTAGCCCAGAGTTGGGAGACAAGGCGAAGAAACGGTTACTTGACAGAGATTTTCAGGCAAAAAGTCAGAATTGAATTGATGACTTATCATTACCTGTGAAAAAACAACACAACAAAAAAATGGATACCTGGGAACTTTATTACCTTTTGAACAACAGTTCGTACACTGCTTCTTTGAATCCTGTCGTGTGTGCTAAATATAAACTACCTCATCGCAAACCTCAAGACCATCAAGCTTATGTCATCAACACGGATGACAGTCATCTCCCAGGAACACACTGGGTCGCTGTTTACTTCCCTCAAGAGGATTGTGTGGAGTATTTTGATTCGTATGGAGTACCCCCTTTGGAAGACGACATCATTGACTTTATGAGAAGAAATGCCCACACGACACGATTCAATAATGTGAAATTACAAGGCACAGGTTCCATGGTGTGTGGACAATATTGTGTGTATTTTCTTCGTCAACGCAGTCTTGGATATCCATTAGAACATTTAGTGACTTATTTTGATCGTCACTCTTCTAGAAACGATGAGAAAGTAGATCGATGGTTTTGTGACCATTATGGTTATCTTTTGTCTTTAGCTAGGAAACGTAGTGTACATCAATGGCCTCATGACTTCCATCAGTGGAAATCTCACATAATTTCACAACGTTGTCAACCTTGTCAAAAACAATTTGTTTAATATTATTGTTACTCGTTAGTTGTTAGTTGTTAGTTGTTGGTTGAATAAAAAAATGTTGTGTTTTGAAAAAATGTGTCTGTCGTTTGTTTTTCAAAGAAATTATCATTACAAATGCTCTTTGACTTCTTTCTATCTCTCACCATGACATGAGTTATCATAGCGTTCCGACTCAACAAAACCCAGTAGGGATGTTTTCTATTGCGTCCGCGTTTGAACCATATAAAGCGAGGCAGTCTCCAGTCTGGCCATCCATGGTTGACTCGTCTACCTATGAACATGCCTTCCAAACTAGCCAAGCTGAACGAAGCTTACGTCAATTTACATCGTGTCAGGCTAAACCTGATACCGAGGCCTGAAGAAGAGATAGAGAATGTCAGGATGTTAGCAATGCCCAAGACCTGATAGAAGAGGTCTTCAGAGAGGAAATCAAGAAAGAACAAGAAGAATGGGCTGAGAAGTACAGACTTCAGAAGCAGAGAGAACAGCAGCAACAGTAGCAAGAACCAGACAGAGGTTTTGTGAACTGCCGAGTAGACACCAAAGAGTTTTCCTTCTCTTTCCGCAGAAGCAGGCCTTAACCTGTAGGAAAGCCTGCCGCCAGACGAGGACGCAATCTTAGACAGTAAAAAAGATTGCCATCACTCCCCGTCAACAAAAACAGCCCTTCTCATGGCTAACCAGATCTCTAGAAAAGAAACACTATTCAAGTTGCCAATTCGTGTGAATGTAGAGAAGTGTGACTATAAATATGCACTTCTTTATTGTTGTGTGTGCGTGTGTGTGTGTGTGTGTGTGTGTGTGTGTGTGTGTTTGCGTTCGCGTACGTTTGTGTGGATAGTAGATATGGGGGTGTTTTTCTCTCTTCCCGTTTGTGTGAATAGTATAGTGTGTGTTATATGCGTTCCCGTCCGTTTGTGTGGATAGTATATATGGGTGTTTCATGCGTTCGCCTAGCGGTTTTGTGGATCTTAGAATGTGTGTTATATGCGTTCGCCTAGCGTTTGTGTGGATAGTAGATAATGTGGTGTGTTTTATGCGTTCGGTTTCGTTTGTTTGGATAGCAAATGTGGCGTGTTTTATGCATTCGCTTACGTTTGTGTGGATAGTATATATGTGTGTGATTTATGAGTTCTCGTACGTTTGTGTGGATAGTATAATGTGTGTGTTTAATGCGTTCTCATTCGTTTGTGTGGATAGTATAGATGGGTGTTTTGTTTTGTTTTTTTTCTTCTCTTCCTTCGTTTGTGTGGATAATAGAGTGTGTATTTTATGCGTTCGCGAAAAGAGCCTTTTCAGGGCCACTCCACTGCCTAGAAAAAAATTATTCTTTCTTGCCTAAAAAAAGATTTTAGTTGTTGTATAATTTATGTTTAACTCACAAAAATATTATTCCCTGTTGCAAGTGTCCAGTACCGTGACGTCACCCTACCTGTTCCATTCCTATTGTCCCCATACAAAATTCCCATTGACGCTATAATGTCCCAGGGTGTGCCATTTGACGCTATAAATCTTGACGCTATAGCACAAAGTAGGGTCCCGTAATGCTAATTCCCATTGACGCTATAAATCTTGACGCTATAGTAGAAAAAGTAGGGTACCGTAATGCTAATTCCCATTGACGCTATAGTGTCGCCTGTTTTAATTTTTTTTACAATTTTTCAGTTTCCGCGAAGGTCGGTATGAGTTTAAATAATTTCAGTACTACATTAAGTCTTGGTAACATTTTTAAAATTTATCTATGGATTATTTTCAGTCTCCGCTAAAGTCCAGTGCAATTTCAGAATTTAGTGCTACACTTTGTCTTTGCCATTTCTGACAATCAAAACATCTGGCTAGTTATCAGTTTCCATTCAAGTCCGCCAAATGTTTTGAAATTTAGTGCAATATTTTAAGTCACGGCAATCTGAATACAATCTTCCGGAGTTTTTCTCAGTCTCCACTAGAGTTTGGGACATTTTGGTAATCTTAGTACTACTTTTAGACTAAGCAAATATAATTTAATCTTCTGGGATATGTTCAGTCTCCGTTAAATTCTGGGACAATTTCGTTATTTTAGCGTTACTTTTAGTCACAGTCATTTGAATATTAATGTTCCAGATTTTCTCAGTCTCCACTGTAGTCCGGGGCAATGTCGCAATTTTGTACAACCTTTAGTCTAAACCAATGTAACCTAATGTTCAGGGACATGTTTAGTCTCCGTTGAATTCTGGGACAATTTCGTAATTTTAGCGTTACTTTTAGTCACATCCATTTTGGCGTTAGCCTTTTCCTTGATTTTAACTATTTATAACATCATTATAATTATGCAAATTTATGAACACCGCCAACATAATTTCATGTCTAGGTAATGCTTTATATATAAATCTCGTGCTTGTATTAGTATATGTCTGTTCAGTCTCTATTGTGTTTGTCTCTACCTAGAGTGGTAGCCACGCGTATTCAGGTCAGCCACTTGCTACATTGTTGCAAGTGTCCAATACCGTGACGTCACCCTATTTGTTCCATTCCTATTGTAGCTATACAAAATTCCTATTACTCTAGGGTGTCCCAGGCTGTGGTTTTGACCCTAAAAATCATGACGCCAGGGTACAAAACAGGGTCCAGTAATGCTAATTCCCATTGACGCTGAAGTATCCCACTATACTACTAACACTATACTACTGCTCTCTACCCTACACTGGTTATCCATACGATCCAGAATTAAACACAAAATTTGTTCTCTGTGCTACGTTTCACTGACGGGCTCCAGTCCAACATACCTATCTGACCTCACCCATGTGTACACACCTGCAAGATGCTTACGCCCCTCTTCTGACACTCGTATTCTCATTATTCCCACTATGAAGATGAAATCATATGGACAACGCTCTTTTGCATACCAGGGCCCAGCAACGTGAAACGAATTGCCCACTGCACTTAGACACAAAGACACAGTGATCTCATTCAAGAGCGCTCTTAAAACTCACCTATTTCAACTGCAAGAACAGACTTAAAGACCTAATAATGTATCCTTGCCTTAAATATTTACAGCATATTTTCTGTTTCTACTTTCGTGGTGTTTGTTTTTAATTTTGTAATCATATCATTATATATGTTTTTTAAGTGTTGTCAAATGTTGTAAAGCGCTTAGAGCTTCTAAAGATTAGGCGCTATACAAAATCCTCATTATTATTATTATTATTATTATTATTATTATCTATAAATAAATCCTTGCTACCACGCAAGCCTTTGACAACTCATATTTGAGATCAAAAACATAATCAAGAAGATTAATCTCTGAATCCTCGGTTTGAAAAACGTTTTAATTTAACAACTTAATTTATCCTCTGGCAGTATGTCCAAAACTAGTTCAAAACCTAATGATTCTTGAACTGGTTCCCTAAACGGTAACTACAACTGAACACCTTCATCCCAATTTTTGCGGGTGTCAAGGCAATGTGACCAAATCATATGCTTCAGAGTCCGATGAAATATTTCCAACATCCCTTCACTTTCAAGGTGATAGACAGAAGATTTTAATTGTTGGATGTCTAATTAATACGTAACTAGCTGGAAAATTCCAGAAATGAAATTTGACCCTTGACAAGATTGCATAGATTTGGGAAGGCAAAAAAAATCTTTTATCAAAGCTTTTTCTATAGTTTTAGTTGTTACGTATCGGCTCGTTCAAAGTAACACAAAGAAAGAGTGAAGACAACAAGCTTTGTAAATTTTAAAAATAATCTATTTCCCTAGAAAACACGGAGAGAAGGTAAATATGTGAAACAAGACTTCCGATTTACGAAGAAGATCTAAAAATATGTTCTAAATTTGTAAAAAAAAAACATAAGTCCTTTGAATAAACAGTTCTAAATTGATACAGTCTGAATCTCAGTTCCGATCCAAGATGGCGAATGATGACGTCAGACGAAGGCTAACACAAAATGTCCAGAATTTTCACTGTAAAGCACAATTTGTATTGTTCTGTTCCGATTTAGAAATAATTTCATCAAATGTCTTTGTCCAAAGCCAGTAGTGTTGTTCTCCAAGGAAAATAATTATTTAGAAAGCAGATGAAATACAGCTACCACCACTAACAACACACATGTTGTTCCTCGTACGAATGCGCAACTCTTTCCAGCACAGAAATATCTTTCTTAAGGTATTATAAACTCTGTAAGATGTTATGATGTGACTCTGAACCACGACTGACTACGATTACGACTCTGACCACGACTAAACATTTCTTACAGGCAACTGAGCATTTAAAACAAGCTAATGCGTCATTACATGTACACACGCATGAAGCACACGTGTGATTTCGAAATCACTACAATGCGTAAACAAGTATTATTTTAAAATAACGTGGTCACAGCCAATCATTTACATAGCTCTTTCTCACTGTTTACTTGATACGAAAAACCGTCATGCAAAAATCGTGCTTACACGAGTCACATTTACGTTTTAAATAAATACGATGTTTCTAACATACTATTAGACCTTGCTAACATAATCATCACCATAATAATAATAATAATAACATTTAGTGGTATAAAAAAAATGAAACAAAGAATTAGAAGAATTTAAATTTTAACACATATGTAATTTAACTACAGGTTCGTAACATAGTATTAATATTCCTTAAAGGAATTGGCTTTTGAAATCAATTTCGTTAAGAAGTATTGGTTGCCTGACTTGGTATCAGGTCACGGTCCACCATTATTCTACGAAATGATTGGTCAAATGCAGTAATAGTTTGCAGATGGGTTGTATGCATCTTCTGATAAAGCTTTCCTACCAAATGAAAAGTGTGATACGATCTACAGTATCTACAGCTTAAATTTTCGGACAATCAAACGGTTCCAGATCTTGTGATAAGTCGGATTAACTCCAAAATGATAGGCTAAGTGAGTTTCATGGGCTAGATTACGAATATTCTGTTTTAGGAACAACAATATGGTAGATCACTAATCACTTGTCACCAGTGGGTCGCACAGATGGTCTTTATTTTGTGATAATGACTCCGTTTCTCCCAAAACAACAAACTGTTACGTTTTTTATTTTGGCTTCAGGTTCCCTAATAGACCTCTAAAACAAACAGGAGATCTCAGGATCATATTCCCGTTCGACAACAAGTGATTGTCTTTCTCTCACCCTGATTAGAATAAAGAGAATGTGTAACACATAGAGGATCACTGAGATCAATACATTTCGATTGCTCAATACTAGGATCAAAAGTGACCTCATCAGAAGACTGACCAATAGAATAAAGGAATAATTTTCTGATCAACATCATTTTCTAGTGCTCAGTTTATCATAGCTCTAGTAACTGCACAAGGCTGGTATAAATCAGGGAATACAATGTTAACAGGATCAAATTTTTTTGATCCAGACAAGGCTTGTCCGTTACAAGTGGAGTAACCACAGTCTTATCTCCAACTTAGTCATTGCATAGCAATAAATGAATACTCTTAATGAGCAAAGAATGCAGAGCTCCGACAGTCAGGTTTCCTGAGATTAAATCTGATGACAAATTTATACAATGGAGAGGAACATTAACAAAGCCGCACTCTACTCCCTCAATAAGAACACTTTCACCAGAATACTTTTCAAATAAAGGGCAAAGTACCTGATAATCAAAGACTATGAGAAAATCCTGTTTATCCTAATATTTTAATATGGATTAACTTTTCATAACCATCAATAAGTGATATAGATTCCCTTGACATGAATGGTTCAAAATGCTCCATAATTGAATCAGACTGGGTTTGTTTGACAAAAAAAAAAAAACAATGTATCGCATGACAGTGACAGAGACCTCTTAAAAATAAGAACATTTGGAATAGTTCTTTCGTTATTCAGAAGATTCTTTTTCAGCTTAAAAAAAAATCAGAAATAACGCGTTATCAACTAAATAAAAATTAGAAATATTTTCGTGCATCAAGCAACGTAGAAAGAGATAAGGAATTCTGTTCAGTCTTATCAGAATTTTGATTAATATGGGTTGGTACAGATTGAGACCTATAAGTGCTAAGCTGGGTTTTGTACCAAATTCCTACTGAGAGGAAAACTTAGTAACAAATGAAATTTTGTTAGTCAAGGAATAATCATTAGCTGTACGAGCTAAATCTTTCAAACTTTCTACCTTTTGCTCATCACGCTATGTCTTTACGCCGCTATGGGCGCAATTCTTGAACTCTTCAACTAATATGAGTTGCCTGAGGTTATCATAGTCTTTATCAACTTTTTGGATAAGCACAGCCTATCAAAAAGTTGTTATTTTTCCCTTGCAAATTCGACATGAGTTTAACCACTTTCTTTTATACAATTTTTAAAACTTTATAAATACACATCAGATACCAGCTTATATCCCTTCAAGAAACGATCCATAACTACATCATAATTAGCACTTTGTTCTAATGTATAATAATTATTCATTGTGATAGCAAAGTCCAATGTTTTCTTGACCATTGTACATTTCCAAATATTGGTCTACGTCTTTTCTTTAAAAGGTGATACTAACCTATTAGTTTTGGTGCTTCAAATCTCATCATGGTGGGGATTGCTTTCTGCTTGCTAGTTCTAATTCGTTTAATTAATTTTGTTACGTGTCTAGGCTCGTACAAAAGTAACAAAGAAAAGAGTGAAGCCAACAAGCTTTGTAAAATTTAACAAATAATTTATTTCCCTAGAGAAACAAGGTGAACATATGAAAAAGGACTTACGGTTTATGAACCTAATCCAAAATTAATCCTAGAATTAATAAATATATGTTCTGACAATAAAATGTCGTAAGTGAATCACAGTTCGAATCTCGATGAAGTTCCAAGATGGAAGGTGATGACGTCTTCTATAACCTGTTTTGTGTTGACGTGTCAACAGTTCCTTGTTGAAATACCAAGAATAATAATCCGGCCTTAGAATTCCGAATAATTTCCAATAAATGTCTTTGTCCAAGAATTCGAATGAGCACAAGTGGTTTCCAGGGAAAATAAATTATTAATTCCGAAAAATAGAAAAAATTCAAATCAAACTGGCAACAACATAAATACCTTTCAACTCCAAAGGTATTAATTACGACTGACTAAAAATCACTACGATAAGATGAGTTATACCCCCAACTGATACGCAATTAAGACCCTCGTGGCTCACGTGATCACTTAGTCCAAGCGACGCAAAAAAGGCTACAAGTATATTATCACGTAGGCCAGATATAACCTTGACTGAAATCAGTGATTCCTTCACTGGGAATGAATTTTAAAAAAATTTTAAAAAGTTGTTTACCAGAAAGTGAATCTAGGTCACCGACTGATACAATATAAACAAGCTACTGCTTGTTTATCAGGCTAAAAAGAACTGAACTGAATTTTCTGGAAAAATGTCAAATCCAGTGAATAAAATTATCATTACAATAACATGTAATGGAATAAAATAAAAAATAAAAAAATTTAAAACCAACAAACAAACAATTAAATTACATATACGTTACAAATTACATTTCTCTTCTTTTTCTATTTGCATTTTCTTTCTTCGTTTAGCAGTTGCATTTTCATTTGCATTTCTCGTTCTTCATTCTGAATTTTTATTTTCATTTACATTTCTTCTATTTCTGTCTTCTTTCTCTTTTCTAATTTGCATTTGTTTTTCTCTTTCCTCTTTCTGATTTTAGATTTCCATCATTTTGTTCTGAAAGTAAAGCTTTCTTAGTTCTATTTCAACATATTTAACTGCAATTTTTTAAATGTCATTTCTGAAAAAGAAAGACATACTAACTAAACCCAAAGCACTTGTGTCAAGAATATCTTTTTCCACCAAATGTTGCTTTTTTAATTATTATTTTCTGTTTTAACAAAGCTGGTTTTACGTCCGAAATAGAAGTGTTTGCAAGCTCCATCAACGCATCCTCATTTAAACATACCCACCGTTCCTTGGTCAGATTAGAAACAACAGTCTCCACTCTGGATAACATTGTGAAAGCTAGTTGGTGAACCGTGAGGAACAGTAATTCAAAAGTAATTGTCAATATATAGATAATAAAATTTCCCATCCACTTTGAAAGAAGCATAATGATCGAACCTGTTGATCGTAAAAATTCTAATATAAGCTTCTTGCATTTTGAAAAGAAGATACAAAACGTAACACCACACAACACCAAAAGCAACAAAAACAAAATCTAACAAACAAATATGAAAAAGTAACAGCAAACACATGCACTTTTAAGGGGAAAGTCATTGAGTTGCATACACTATTAATGGCCTGCATGACTATATTGGCAACGAATTAACCTTTCATCTTTTCATATTTCTTATTTTTTTATGTCAGCATACGATATACAGCTTCGAACACAGTCAAAACGTAATTTAATCCGAAGAACACACACACACACACACACACACACACACACACACACACAAACACAGAGTGATAATATTCATTATAAAAATTGCTATTGCAGAATATGTCGGGTTTTTAAAACTGGATGCTTTCTCGATTAATCCGGTTTGATCTACTTGAATGATAGAGGCGTAACTAATTAAGTGGCTGGCAATGGTTACCTACAGGACTGCACATTGTTGTTACTCACAAGTAAGGAAGTGCACTGGAAATATTCTTATAACAATGGCCGTTACCAAGCTGCTCAATTGTGTCCATATATTTCAATCCTATTTGGCTCTCGTTCCTTACACTCACGAAACGTGTTAGATCCTAACATTTGAGCAGCACCATATATGTGCTCATATATATATATATATATATATATATATATATATATATATATATATATATATATATATATATATATATATATATATATATATGAAAAAGGTTGACTACGAAAGCACGAATTAGTCTATTCCTTATTATGACTATTACTGACCAGCACCCAATAATATACAAATGTAATGAATGCTACATATTTTAAAGAAAACTCAGAGATTTTGTCTACTTGTAAGTCAAATTTTTCATGCGTATTTTTACTTTGTCCTAAATTTTTAACAATATAACCTAAATCAGAGAGAGAGAGAGAGAGAGAGAGAGAGAGAGAGAGAGAGAGAGAGAGAGAGAGTTTTGTTATCTGATGCAACTGGATTTGGTTTAGGATTATAAGTTGTTTTATTTACAGCTACATAATGTTTCAATCTCCTTAATGGCAGTGACATTAAAATTATCGGTTTCTATACAATGTCTTCAAAACGTTACAGCCTATCTTAAAAATGTTCTTTCAAAGGTTGAAAGATCATCCTGCGTAATTTAAAAATATAATATATGAAATCCAGAAATATGCACAAAATGTCATATCTGCAAAGGTTTCTTTGATTTGTAAAACAAATCCTTTAGGTGTGTTAATCTAGCAGCCACTACAGTCATAACCAGTAAACAAGACACAACCTCTCCCCCTTCCCCCCATCCTCTCGCTCTCGGTGTCCACTTGCAAGCTACACTTGTACACATATGCAAATGTACTTGAATCATATTCGAGTGTCTAAGGACTATTACAATAATAGTCGGAGAAAAATGAGCACAAATAACAGGTTCCATCACAAATCATTTCATCTTATGTTTGGAAACATACTGAAAAAGGTACCAGAGAAAAAGTTATGATAAAGTCAGTTACAGTGTTAACCAAATATTCCAACAGGGGTATTAGTATATTTTCAGTTCAATGTTTTTACCATCTTGTCACACACCACCAGCAGTGTTTCTGTTCCTTTTCAAATGGACCAAACAACAAAATGGATGGTTGTCAAAAGAGGGTGGTTATAGGGGTGTGGTGTGGTATTAAAAGGCAATATACACTGCACGTAAATACGTGTATATTAACTGTCGTTGTAGGCAAGGAGTTATAAGTTCCGGATGTCAATAAGATAAAATATCTTGGTCTAGTATTTCGTACCACTGGAAGATTAAAATTGTAACATTAAACACTTCCTAGAAAGATGTTCAAATGACTCGTCGTTTCAACGTAACATGTACATTAGTTTCATAATAACCATGTAACAAGATAACCGAGTTGGGATTTCGGACTAACAGCAGAACACTGTTGATGGTGATACAAATACAATGTTTATTGATGTATGACTTGAATGAAAAAAGAATTATGATTAATACATGCGTGAATAATATCCAAATATCCAAATATTGGACAAAAATTAACATAGTCAGCACGAACCTAATGATGCAACAAATATAAATACAAATAAATGACTTTACACAGTACAAGGACAAATGTGAACGATTCACGGTAATTTCACACGATGAAAAGAATGATGTGTTTTACTCAATAGTAAAAATGATGAATTCACTCAGATAGTGAAAACTGAGGTATTTTACTCAAATAGTAAAATGATGAATTGATAGGACAGATATAATACAAAACATCTAAACACTCCCAAAACACTGGGTATAACAAACCCTAAAATTAGCCCACGGCTAAAAGATTACATTAATGGAGTAACACAAAACACTCCGTCAATATCACATTTGACTACCAGTCAAACCGATCAATCAAGCAATCAGCATTATAGGTAGTCACCGACCATCCAATTCCTTGGTCAATCAAGCAATCAGCACCCACCAGTTCGGTCAGCAAAGCCCGATCACCTGCTACTCGACCTGCAACACTGTTCACTCAGCTCTACGGCTGCTACTGTTGACTTCTATGGTTAGCTCTATATAGCTGGTACCACGTCGACTACGATCACCACGGATCACTCTGGTCAGCTGAAAATACATCTAACACCGTGTACTATTCATGACACGGGCATATAGGATAAAACGTAAGGACGTTATATACGGTAAGTCATACAAATTACATTATCGGTACAATATTACAAAACAATAAACAGATTGAAAAGTGAACCAGTGTCCGTTAAGATTCCTATGGTGCTAAACGTTTCTTAATAAAATGCAACCTTATATTCCTAATATAAATCGCTTGCTAAGTCACAAAAACAAATAAAATATTTGCATTATACCACGCAAGCCAAATCTACATAGAAAATGTACAAAAATAAACGTGGTAGTACAATAGCTATAACTTACAATATACATAAGAAATAATATACATAAGAAATTAATAAATAACTTACATACCACTACAGCTGAAGATGTGCAAGTCCCTAAGTAGGTGTTGATACCCTTCAGCCCCCCCCCCCAGCATATCTAGCTGGTTTGGACTTTAAGGTAGCACCCTGGTGTTTCGGGAAAAAGTTTTACGGTGTAGGTGTGCCACTCACCCTTCAGTGTTGCAGTTGTGTTAAATTAATAAAAAAAAAAAAAAAAAAACAAATTTAGACAAGGTTGCTCTATGTTTGTTCACCAAATCTTTAGTTGTTGTTGTTGTTATAGGGTTTAACGCCATTTTTCAGCACAAGATAGGCTATACATGGCGGCCAGTATTAATGGTGGAGGAAGAACGCTGGAAAATCCCGGGAAGAACCACCGACCCACGAGAAGCTACTGGCGGGCTTTCTCACGTACCCACGTTAGCCGAGCCTGGACTCGAACTCACGCAGACAGAGGTGAGATGGCAGTGATCCGTAACGGTCAGCGCTTTAGACCACTCGGGGCCCCCCAAATCTTTAGAGTTTTTCTTATCCCAAAAGGCTTGGTGAGGTTATACTCCCTTCCCTTTGCCTAGGCTGGCAGTGGGCCTGGTTTCTATCTTCCCTTGCTTAGAACTTAGGACAGTGCCCCCCCCCCCTTGGAACTACCAAGTCCCAGGGTGGGTTTCCCTTCCTTGGAATCAATCGGTTAGTTTTCCGAAGTGAGTTCTATGTTGTCATTGCTCCCTCTGTATGTGTTATTACGGCGCTATATAGATCAAATTCATTACAGTTTTATTCCTTATCTAAAAGCCTATCGGTACTAGATTTTGAAAGTTTTTTGATAATAGAGCCGAAATATAAATAATTAAATAACTAATAAAAAAAAATTAATAAGTTTTCTAAGTGCTTTGTTTTTTGTTTGGTGCGTGCATGTTTGCTTGTTTTTATGTGTATACCAGTTTCCCTGTATGTCTTAGCATACTGTTTACTAAATCATTTTGGCTAGTAGCGTAGAGAACATTTTGTATTTTCTCAAGGAATAATAAGGGGCTATATTTGCACAGTTTTTCCTTTATTCCTGTTTTCATAGTTGGTATCGTATACGGTAATGTATTTGTAAATTTCCGGCTGGCTAGTAGCGTAAGGAACACATTTTCCTTTATTATATTTTCCATGTAAACGTACCCACCTGGTGATGATTAACAAGTGTTCTATGTTGACTCATTTAAGAGTTGTCAGTGTTCCTGGGTGGCACCGTGGGTTTACCTCCGAAATGGCTTATTTTGTAAAGTCCTGCGAATAATAATTCCATATCCTTATAAGAAAGTCCAGATCCGTTCCTTTTCTCCTTTAAAATAGTACAGTCCAAATCCATGAATCAAGGTCAGTTCGTTTCCAGTATCAAATCCAATTTAGACAGTCCTGTATGTTTTACGGGTTTACCTCCTAAGAGGTGAAAAGGTTCCTCCGAAGAGGTGCCGTGTGCCAGTGATTCATTACGGCCCACTGTCTGCGCTGCCGTTTTGGCGGGAAGCACTGGTCTTTGGCCCCCTTGCTCTCGGCTGCTGGCTTGGGCGGCAGTCTGTCCTATGCAAGTCCCTACGTAGACTGCTTACTGACAAGACGTTCCGTAAATGGAGGATCTCAAATGGGTAATGATTTAATATCGAATTTATGAAACGAGTTGCATAATGTCCAGCTTTTGCGAGCCTTGGCGAGCAAACGCTGGACTATATTTAACGAGTTTCATAAATTTAATATTAAATGGTTACCCATTTGAGATTCTTTTTATCACATAGTTTTATTTCAGTAGAAATTATTTAGATAGAAAGAAGAACGAATAATTTCGTCCATTCTGACAGACGCTGTACCTTTCATTAGCTGTGCATAAAAAATTGTCCCAAACAAAGTTGAAATAGTAAAAGTATATTATACATTTTTGATAACTATAAATCAAAGAATAATCGTCCATCCAAGTAAGCAAAACATTTTGCAAAAGGCAAAATATTTGTCAACACAAATTGTCCAATGCGTGTGATGTCACATTGTTTGATACGGTGCACAGTACCGGTTTGAGTTGGCTTACACAACACAGTGACGGTGTTTATGTTGAGATTCCAATCACGACTAAACATTACATTGTTGCGATATTTTCGTGAAAAGAAGATTACTGGATGCAGAAATACACATATTTACTGTAATGTATTTGTGACCGGATATCTGCAGTATTTGATTTGAAGCATCAGATTGTACAGAAGACGTAAACAAATCTCTTATTGAGTCGGACATGCATCACATATTTACCGCGTAAATATGCTGTGGTTGGATAAAGTTCTGTCAGTTGGGGGCACCGGTTTATGTCTACATTCTTCTGTGAACAAAGGTGAGTGTATTTACTTCACTAAGTTCGCATTTAAATCAAGCTTGTATATAGGGTGGATTCCATGCTACAGATATACCGCCCATCCATCCCCACCCCCATCCTTGTTACTATCTGAGCAATACCGGTAGTTTTACTTGTTGTTATTGTTCTTGTCTTGGGGCTTTTGCCATTTGTTCATGCTATGATATGTTATACATGACATAACAAACCCCTGTGGAGGTAAATTGGCAATAATGAAACAGACGAGACCCATTTTTTCCCGATTCCCTTTCGCGAGTCGAATCAAAAAATGGCGGCCAAAAAATGTAAAATGTAAACAAAAATTCCTGAAGGCGGGATTAAAAACGTTTTCCCACGATAGCAGCCAATCAGTAAAGAGAATACTGCACGATAATTTCATGGGCTTATTTGAACCAATCAGAATCACATAAAGTGATATGTTCACATGTATAATATCAAAAATATGAAACTGCACACACTATTATTGGTGTGGTCCCTCTCAGAATCATCATCATCTGAGGGACCCCCTAGTCCGAAAATTAATAGTTTTTATATATTTTGTTTTCTTTAGATTGTATGTGTAGTTTGTATAGTTTTAAGAATTTCTTTTTTAAAATAATTTTGTATTAGGGTTTAAACACCTTTCCTATTCTAGTGTATCTAAGAGCTTTATCCCCGGTCTGGGAGTCACTGCTCATTGAAATTCTAGTGATCTTTGCCAGAGATCTGTGTTGCCCTGTGTGTGCTATATGTTGGAGCTATTTGTTTTGTCTGCATTTGTTTTATTGTTGGGCTGGCTTGCAAAAGGATCAAATATTTTCATAGTTTTTTTTTTTAGTTTTATGGGTTTCTTTTGCTTCAGGAGACCGGTTGTGACTCTGTGTCGATACCGGTCTCCCTAGCTTTGTAACCCTGTTTTTATTTTAGTGTGTGTCAATAGATGATAGATAGATATAGGATAGTATAGTGTGTAAGACCTTACAGATATATTGTAATATGTTTTAATTATATTCTCTTATTGTTTTCATTGTCACATTTATAAAGTTTATTAATTCCCCATATATTTCTTTATCATTAATTTCATTGGTATATAATAAGTGAGAGTTTATATTGGTTCTATATTTTTTAAATATCTTTGATTTAATATTTTCTCTTTCAGGTTTAGTGTTTATACACTCTAAAATTAAATGTTTTTTGGAATCAATATGTCTACTACAAAATCTACATGTTGGTATTTTATTAGTTAAGTGCCTAACGAAGGCCACCTCTCCCGTTAGCCATCTATCATGTAAATAATAAAAAGTCTGCTTTGGATGGCTGGCACCTTTATGCCTGCCCAGTTTTTCCAAATTAATTCCCAGTTTAATGTTGGGAATTTAAGTTCTATTTCTTGTTTTCCATTTATAATAGGTTCTATTAGTATCTTGTATATATCTTTCCTTTTATCCCATAGTTCTTCTCTATTTCTACTGATGGACAATAATTCTTTAATTCTTCTAAAATATCCCGGGGGTTCTAAAAGTTTAACAAGTGAGTTGTTCTTGTATATATTTCCATTGAATTTACATGGATATCCATATAAATAAATATTTATCGCCTGCCATGGATATATTGGTTTTTCATCTAAATTTTTAAATCTGTTTAAGATCATCGCTTTTTGCTTCAGACTTAGATTCGGGAGGTCTAATCCCCCCCTTTCTTTGGGTCTACAAACATATTTCTTTGCTAGGTAGTGAATTTTGTTCTCCCAAATAAAGCTCATTATTTTCCTTTCTATGTTGCCGATCATGGCTTCTGTTAGATGAGTTGTGTTCATTATGTAGTTTAATTGACTATATAGGTAAGTTTTAGCAACTTGTATTCGGTCTATTAAGTTAATCGTGGTGTGCGACCAAGTTTCGATTTGCTCGTCCAATTTTGATATTAACTCACTATAGTTCTTTTGAGTTGAGTTCAGTCCAAACGTGATTCCTAATGCTTTAACATGAGTTTTAATCAAGTTTGGCGGGAGACCTGGATGATTTCCACGCCAGTTTCCTATTAATAAAATTTCTGTCTTGCTGTGATTAATTAACGATCCCGAGACTTTTCCAAATTTTGAGAATTCTTCTTGTAAGTGTTTAAAGGAATACTCGTCTCTAGTAAAGTTTGTGCAGTCGTCTGCATGTAATATAGTTTTAAATTCCTCTTTCATATTAGGTATTCTTAATCCCTGAATATTTGAGTTGTTTTTTATGTTTATATTCAAGGATTCTATAGCCATAGTGTAAAGTATCATTGACAATGGACAACCCTGTCTGACTGATCTTTCAAGCGGAATCTCGCCCGTCAGGGCTCCATTAACTAATATTCTAGACGTTATATTTTTGTACATAGCTTTGATCCAATTTACTAAATTAGCTCCAAATCCACATTTCTGTAAAACCTGATATATAAAATCATGCTCTATAATGTCGAATGCCTTTTCTTGATCAAAAAGATACATTATTGCCTTTTCATTTTTGCTTTTAACTAAATCTATAATTGCCGCAATTGATAGTGTATTATAATTTTCCTCCCCACTCCCCCACAGCTTTGATTAAAATCTATTATATACTTTAGACATTTCCTAATTCTATTTGTTATTACCTTACTTAAAATTTTGTAATCTGTATTTAATAAAGTTATTGGTCTCCAATTCTTTAAATTATTTCTTTCTCCTTTCCCCTTATATATTAACGTAATTACCCCTTCCCTTAGCGTTTTTGGCATTTCCCCTTGTAATAAAATGTTATTATATAATAGTTCTAGTATATCAACCAGATCATTTTTAAAAACAAGATAAAAGTCATTTGTTAATCCATCTGAACCCGGCGATTTCCCATTTTCCAGACTATTTATTGCCTTTATTATTTCATCTTTTGTAATAAATTTTTCACATAGTTCTTTATCTTTTATACCTTTTTGTTTATATTCAGTTTCTTGCACATATTTATTTATATTTCCTATTTCTATTTTTTGTGATTTAAACATATTTGTGTAATATTCCTTAATACCTTTAAGGATCTTTTGCTTATCTTGAGGTATTTCTCCCCCCAGTTCCAGTTCGTCTATCTTTTTTTGTTTCCCCCTTTTTAGTTCTAATCTTCTATATAATCCCCTTCCTTTATTGTATATATTATTAAATTTCCCCGCCCTTAATTTAACACTATTTAGTTTTTTCCTTTCTAATTCTTCCCATAGTTTAATTATTTGTTTGTCATCTTTTGTATACGGCGTGTTCTTTTGCTGTATTTCCGAGTAGCATTTATGTATCCATATTTCTTTGTTTTTCTATTTTACTGTAATATTTTGTTAGATCTTTTATTTCTTTTTTAAAGTTTTCCCAATCTGTTAATATGTCCCCCTTATCAATTTGTTTTAGTCTATTTATAATTATTCTAACAGTTTCTATATAGTTTTTATTACTTAAATGTAAGTTATTCATTTTCCAAATACCGTACCCCCATTTTACTTTGTTCCCGAATTCTAATTCTAATTCTACCAAGTTATGGTCTGCTATTCTTTCATCTTTGACATTGCATTTTTTAACCTTTGCTATTTGATTTTCCGAAATGTAAAACGTATCTAATCTACTCCCTTTGTTATTCTGATATGTATAGGAATATTTCCTAATATTGTTATTTTTCTACCTAAAGGTATCTATTAAATTATTAGTTGTGATAAAAATTTTAGCCCATTTTCTTAGATCTTTATCCGAATCCGACAGTTTTTCAGATTTGTTTTCTTTTAAAACCCAGTTAAAATCCCCTCCTATAATATAGGGTTCCCTGAATTTCTGCATATAGTTTGTGATTTCTATTATAAATTTTGTTTTATTTGGTGAGATACCCCCTGTTGGCACATAAACATTAAAAAGGTTCCAGTTATCTAATTTAATATGTACTAATCTCCCTTTAAATTCATTATTTATTTTAATTTCTTCAAAGTTTAAGCCTTTGGCCTCTTTCCGAACTATTGTTGCAACTCCAGCTATTTTTTTGCCTGGATAGTTGTTTGTGATTACTAAGGCGTCCAGCTCTTCTTCCAGTAATTTCACTTCGTGCTCGGTTAGTCCATGTGTTTCCTGAATAAAGATTATATCGTATGACTTGGCATATTCTATGATTTTCTTTTCTTTATTTTTAAATCCATTTATATTGACAGTCAAGATGTTTAGGTTTAATCCCTCCATCTTGGCTGTAATTGGTTCATTGTTTTATGTTAATGTTAATTTTGTTTATATGAATTTTAAAATTTTCTAGTGAGCAATCCTCTTTTCCTTATATTCTTGTAATGTTAGAGGTCTCCTTTTAGGATCCCTCTCTGTTGCTCTCGGTTCAGCGATATAGCTCTTTGTGTCTCTCTCGCTTCCTTAATCAACTCTACAACTTCTGGCTCCGATGGGGTTCTCGGAGTTGATGCTGACCTTTTCCTTTTTTGCACCAAAATTGGTGTTACTGATTCCTTTTCTATTCCTCCTTTTGGCGGTGACTCCATGATAATAGTTTCTTATATAGTTTGATTTCCTTTTCCACCGCAAATTTCCTTTTCCCCATCTTTCTGTTTTCCTCTTGTTTCTTGTTCTTTTTGCTTTCGGATTTTCCTCGCTCTGGCTTTCGCTCTTTTCTTCTCCGTTGAACTTGTTTGGCTCGCGTCGAGCCATTTTCCAGATTCATCCGTTGTATTTTGTGTTGTATTGCACGAGGTTGCTGATGTATTTCCTTCTGCTTCCATCTGCTTTGGTTCGCTTCCCTCATTTCCTTCTTTTTGGATTTCTTTCTCTTGTTCTATTTCCATTTCTGGCATAGGAGTTGCATTCTGACTTTTCTCCCCTGCCACTACAGCAGCATAGCTATTTTGTGGTCCATTTGTTCCATTCAATCCTTGACAGTCCCTTTGTAAATGTCCCGTGTTTCCGCATTTATAACAGGCTCTGTGGTACTGGCATCCTTTGTACCACGTTTGGAGTTTAAACCCCATTACATATAGGGTTGCCGGGATCTTCCTGGCTTCCGTTTCAGTCATGGTGATTACTCTCACTCCTATCAGGATTTTTGGAAATCCCCAATATGTGGCCATCTGGTGATTCATTATTTTAATTCCAAATTTTTTTTCCATTTTGGTGATCATTTCTCCATTTGGAATTTCAATTGGTAGTCCGGAGAGGTGCATTTCTACGCTCTTCTCTCCTAGTTGTTTTACTAAGGGGGGCGGAGCGTAAACCTTTGCCTCCTTACCCTTAATGTTGAACTTGTGCCCGTTTCTGAATAGCGTCTTCTCATTCTGGGGAAAGATGTAATATATTCCCCTGCCTCCATTTTGTAGACCCTGTATGTTTTCCGGCTTGAGTCCCATTGCTAACAAACTTTGCAATAATTCCGCCGGTCGCGGCCTTTCTCCCTCTGTAAATGTTGTGAGGTCGATCACCTGCACACCCGATCTTCTGTAAGCTAGTAACAACCTACCTTGATCCGTTGTTTTTAGCTCCGTTGGAAAGTACGTTGTTATCCTCCCTTCTTGGGGTTTCATTACAGCTGCTGCTGCCATCCTTAGGTTTTGAGGATTGCTCACTACCCAGGTTGAGATGAAATCAAATTTCTCAACTTCTTACAAAATCAAATAATTTGGAAATTACAAATCTTCTAATAATAATCCTAATATTTAACCACAAAAACTTTAGATACCTGTAAAGTCTTACCCTTCAGGTTAGAATCCTTTTAAGCTCCACAGACAAAAAGCGGTCTCACAAATATAGATTTTCCAATCTTAGATTTGTTTACTATTAACCTTACTTGTCCAACAGGAGTTTAACAATCATTTATATTAACTGTAGGCAAAGTGTACCGACTGTGTGATAATGAGAAGATAACACCATACGGTGAGGCATTTATATACCGACGATGTACCCGTGCTAGATGTAAATCGGTTTTTTTCCATCGAGAGCACTTCGCACGTGCGGCAGAGATTAACCGAACTCACTACTTCGAAATATTGTACAATATACAAAAATTACCCTCGGGTATCGTTGTACACAAAAACCGAAACTCGAGTACATGCATTTAATAAATAAAGGAATTTATGCAATTCCGTGACAAACCATTTGTATTGTGTGACCTTTCGATACACACATTTTACTTTACGTAACTACGGTACAAATGTCAAGACTATTACAGTACGGTGTAAGATATTGAAAACTCAAATATAACAATGCAAACTATCTATTATGATATTTCATATTTTAATACGTTGTGTGACAAATAATTAGGTAATAGGTGTAGGGCCACTTACTGAAGCGATTACTGCATATATTATCTTTGATAAAGTTTGGCTTTTTCCACAATCATTTTTATCAAGATTTTTATTTTGGTTTCCTCTCTCTCCCTCTCTCTCTCTCTCTCTCTCTCTCTCTCTCTCTCTCTCTCTCTCTCTCTCTCTCTCTCAAACTTGAGTAAATCTTATTCATCAAAACACTTATTTTGTTATTTTGCTAATGACTTTGCTATAGACATTACAAGGAATTTTTGTATATTGCCATTGTTTGAATCTCAAGAATTAAAGATACAAAATGGCGATTAGATATTGGCATAGATTCAGTGCACATTGAGATACAGAGAAAAAAATGTGTGTGTGTGTGTGTGTGTGTGTGTGTGTGTGTGTGTGTGTGTGTGTGTGTGATTTAGATTTTTAACGTAGCTTTAATAATTTTTCAGTCATATTGCTACGATGTCTGCAGTGTGACAGTTTTATATTGATGTCTAGCACTGGGGCATCATGCCGCAGACATGTAGCACGATGTCCCACCCAGTCACATTATCTTGACACCAGGCCGACCAGTCCTAACACTAACCTCTTAATGCTGAGCGTCAAGCGAGGCAGCTGTTAGTACCATTTTTTAAAGTCTTTGGTATAACTCAGCCGGGGTTGGAACCCGCGACCTCCCGCATCCTGGGAGGACGCTCTAACCACTAGGCCACCGGAGCGGTTTGAAGGGGAAAAAAATTGTAACACAAATAGAAACTTGCATACATGTAAAGTGTACCACAATGCCTTGCAAAAATGTTATGCACATTTGTATTGAATTGATTCACCCGAATAATGTATTGTATTTGAAATGGCAAGAAAGCATGTAAATGCCTACGCGAATAGAACACAAAACAATCTGGTAACTGAAAGATAATGTAAATAAATAGAATTAACAGGATGATATTGTACAGGAAACAAATGAACTATTGTGTGCCTAAAATTGCTGCTTATTATGTTGCCAGAATCGAAATCAAATATGAAGAAAACCTTTTTACGATATTTTGGGATTTTCATTAAATTATCACCTAATTCAACACTATATCACCATCCTCCAACTTACCACACTTCAGTTCTGGAAATACCACTATTCAGCAAGTTATCCGACCTCATATGTGGAAATCTTCTTTGAACTATTACCACCACGATTAATACTATTCCTCCATCAAGTTCTACCACGATTAATACTACTCCTCCATCAAGTACTACCACGATTAATACTACTCATCCATCAAGTACTACCACGATTAATACTACTCCTCCATCAAGTACTACCACGATTAATACTACTCCATCAGATACTACCACGATTAATACTACTCCTGCATCAAATACTACCACGATTAATACTACTCATCCATCAAGTACTACCACGATTAATATTACTCCTCCATCAAGTACTACCACGATTAATACTACTCCTCCATCAAGTTCTACCACGATTAATACTACTCCTCCATCAAGTACTACCACGATTAATACTACTCCATCAAATACTACCACGATTAATACTACTCCTCCATCAAGTACTACCACGATTAATACTACTCCTCCATCAAGTACTACCACGATTAATACTACTCCTCCATCAGATACTACCACGATTAATACTACTCCATCAGATACTACCACGATTAATACTACTCCTCCATCAAATACTACCACGATTAATACTACTCCGCCATCAGATACTACCACGATTAATACTACTCCTCCATCAAGTACTACCACGATTAATACTACTCCATCAGATACTACCACGATTAATACTACTCCTGCATCAAATACTACCACGATTAATACTACTCATCCATCAAGTACTACCACGATTAATATTACTCCTCCATCAAGTACTACCACGATTAATACTACTCCTCCATCAAGTTCTACCACGATTAATACTACTCCTCCATCAAGTACTACCACGATTAATACTACTCCATCAAATACTACCACGATTAATACTACTCCTCCATCAAGTACTACCACGATTAATACTACTCCTCCATCAAGTACTACCACGATTAATACTACTCCTCCATCAAATACTACCACGATTAATACTACTCCGCCATCAGATACTACCACGATTAATACTACTCCACCATCAAATACTATCACAACGATTACTATTCTTACTACTGCTATCCCTTCCTGCAGTTGCTGTACTTACTGCTACCACTACTACCGCGTCTACTCCTCTTGGTACTGATATCAAACAAGACGAATAACATCTGAAACACATTGCAAAATAAATAACGAGAAATTGGTTTTAAAGAAATCAACATTAATGATGACAATCATTGCTTTACCATATTTTGCATAACAGTACAGTATCGAGTCATTCAAAATGTTGTTGTTGTTGTAGGGTTAACGCCATTTTTTAGCACAAGATATGCTATACGTGGCGGCCAGTATAAATGGTGGAGGAAGAACCCGGGAAAACCCCGGAAAGAACCACCGTCCCACAAGAAGCTACTGGCAAGCTTTCTCACATACCCACAATGGCTGAACCCGAGACTCGAACCCACGCAGACAGAGGTGAGATGGCAATAACGGTGAGCTCTTTAGGCCATTCGGCCACTCGGGCCCCCCATTAAAAATGTAAAGATACAGACTTGTCGTATTAAGAGAAGTAAAGTTTACATATCATTTTAATAAACAAACATAAAGTTCATCAGTAATAGTTCTGTTGATATATAAAGTGTTTCACGTCGATGTATTGACATACGATGCAATATGTATTGAGATATTGCAGAAGTAATACATATATCGATGCAGTATATCACTGCAGATAATATTGCATTGTCGATATATGTATCTATACATCTCTAATTACCCAAGGTGATTTCCATTTCACTGGTTTTAATTTTAACATCAGATCAAGGTAGAGTTAATGTTATCAATCGAATCTTGCTGTTTATGCACGTCTTGGATGGTCGTATATCAGCCAAATCAATATAATTTCCCAATTCTTGTTCAGGACTTTTCACATAGATGCTAACTATCAGATTTGAAAGTAAATTTAACTCTACATAAAATGAAACTAACGGCATTTGTATTTCAACTTTAGCAGCTAGGACCACTAACTAATTTCCCCATAAACCTATAATATATAAATAAATAAAATGAATTTCTTCATTTGATTTGCATACAAGCACATCTGCCTCCATTCATTATAAATAGAGAATTTTTTTTCAGCCTTTAAAAACAAGTTTTTTTGCAAAATTTTCTTGCGACTTGCGCTGCTAAACAGGGGACTCCCTGGTCTGCACCTATAAACATAGCTTCGCACAAGGAGTCCATATGCTATTTTCTCAGTGGCAAATTTAAATACAGTAAAACCTGTCTTGAGAGACCACTGCAATGAGAGACCACCTGTCTTGAGAGGCAAGGTTTTCCATGCACATATTTATTGATTATATAGTGTTATGACCTGTTATGAGAGATCACCTGTCATGAGAGACCATTGTGTTTTGGCATAAGGGATGGTCTTTCAAAACAGGTTCCACTGTACAGGATATAAAAATAAAAATAAATATTTCATTCTGAGACGGCACATAGATTGAAGTTTATAAGGTGTATAATATAAAAAAATAAATCCATTTACAAGCCAATTGGTGGGTCTCAAATATTTACTGTTTTTATTTTGTATTCTCTCACAAGCAGACTAGTTCTCTAGCTGTAAAATATTTAGTGGTCTGATACCTGGAAAAGGAAAATACACAATTGTGGGTATCATATATAAACGTATATGGTAATATTCTCTTCCTGTTTCGCGTTCTTTGTGAGTCAGATTTTATGTTTGAAGTATAGGTATTAACTTGTCCAAGACTGGTGAAGTATACACGCAAATAACAGTGAACATTAAAAACAAGAACTGCAAATATGATGATGATCGGCCTCATTATCGCATCAATATTCCTATGGACAGTTAAGTCTCTCTCTCTCTCTCTCTCTCTCTCTCTCTCTCTCTCACACACACACACACACACACACACACACACACACACACACACACACACACATTTTTGCTTTCTGTCTCTCTTGTTTGTGCTAACAATTAAATAAATTTGTGACCATGTTGTGAGTTAACTTCTAACTAACAACATGTTACCATGCAATGGAGAAGTTGGTGGACAAGCGATAGAAATTGTATAACGTGTGCTATCGTTACGACTAATCTTATAGCGATTTTAGCGATTTTAAACTCTTTTTGGAGTCATTCAAAAACTGTAATAATACCAAGATAATCTGAGGTATAGAATCTCACATAAATTAATACTTGAGACAGAACAATAGGTAGATGGCTAATTGATCCACTAATTAGGTGTCATTAACTAATGTATTCTCCCACGATAGGGCCAAGGAATCCTTTCTCGGTCAGGGCCGACATGGGGGGGGGGAGCAACTGGGGATATATCCCCGGGCCCAGGGCCCGTAAGGGGGCCCGGGACGAACAACACTTTTAAATTTTATACAAGAAAAATTTTGTTTGAACAAAAACTAGGAGACGTCCGGATGTTTCTTACCTCAGGGATCTTGATCGCTCTTTACGGCCCTGTACTCGGTCAACCTGCTACTGCAATATACAATTTTATTAACATTATTTCTTTCTCTTTTTTCAAATAAAAGCCATGCATACATCGCACAGGATACTTGGGACATTACAGTGTTGAGATTGGTGACCCAGTATGATAGTAATGATTTCAAGAGAATTAATCTCTACAGTAAGCTAGTTATATGAAAATGTTGAATGTCCGTGAATTTTTAAGCCTTCCATGGAATAACTCTGGTGTATTTATAACGTAAAGTGAAAAATATAATTTGTCATTTTAAATGAGAAGAAGAAAGGCAAAACAAAGAGAACACAAAGTAAAACAAAACAGAGATCGACATTTTGTGAAGACACATTCGGCCAAAAAGAAAAATAAAGCTAAACTCTCCCTGGTGAGATGCTTACAGAAGATCCAAAACGCTTCGCCAAAAGTTCAGCTGAATAAAACTTAAGGGGTAGTCTCCCTTATACCGCAAGGTCCTGTGAGGGTGTGTGTCTGTATATATATATATATATATATATATATATATATATATATATATATATATATATATAATACAATTTACTAGCTTGAGGATTTTATACATCATATCACACTGAAATGTACATTTGTACCAGATGCACTTATACTAAATCTCATTGTCAAAAATATATTAGAATTTGTATTAACGCCTTAATTATCGGATCTACTGCTTGAAATATATAGATTGATAGATATGTGGATTGATAGATATATAGATTGATAGATATGTAGATTGACAGATATGTAGATTGACAGGTATGTAGATTGATAGATATGTAGATTGATAGATATGTAGATTGATAGATATGTAGATTGATAGATATATAGATTGATATATATGTAGATTGATAGATAGGTAGATTGATAGATAGATATGTAGATTGATAGCTATGTAGATTCATAGATATGTAGATTAACACAGGTGGACAAATAGGTGAAATATACAGTCAGCTGGATGGATGGAAAAATGAGTGTAGATAGAACTAGCAAATATTAAACTATGATTTCTAACTAGCAAACATTCGCTGGAAGATATAGTGTACTGTTATGTATATTTAATTTAATTGTTTGTTTGTTATTTTTTTTTTTTTATTTTATTCCATTACATGCTGTTGTAATGTAACTTTGTTTACTGGATTTGATATTGTCCAGAACTGACTTTAGTTCTGTTTGACCTGACTGATTTTTTTTTTTTATAAACATCTAATAATAGAAACACTGTATCTAGCTTCTGACCTTGATTCAGAACCAGTGATAGTTTTGGTAAACAACTTTTTTAATTTATTTATTTTATTCTTTCTTAGAGTAAGAATCATTAAGTTGTCAAGGCCATACCTGGAGTACGTGCTATGAAACATTTGTTTATTGTTACAAATTTCTAATTTTTCTAGAAGACTGACCCTCATCCGCCTTCCATTTTTGAATTTCACAGGGATTCGAACTCAGATTCATTCAGGACTTTTTATTACTAGGACTCATATTTTTTAATTCTTGGATTGTTTTTGGATATGATTCGTAAAACCGTAAGTTCTTTTTTCTCATTTTTCACTTGGTATTCTAGGGAAATAAATTATTTGTTAAATTTTACAAAACTTGTTGTCTTCACTCTTTTCTCTTACTTATTGTAAGAGCCTAGACTCGTAACAGTACAGACTAACAAAAATAGCAATTAATACAAAATTGTTGGTCGAGTCAGTTCACACCTCCAGGTTTTAACTTTTGGTGGCATTTGAATGATGTACTAATAGTCAAAACTGCAACTCTTGTAATATCAATGTAATATCAATATGATATTAATGTAGTATAAATAAATTTAAATGTAATGTTAATGGCCCTTTGGTAACAAAGGTAGCACAAACGTCTGTAGAGTTTAGTTCCCTGAGTAGATGCGTAAGGTACATTATCACCGTCACTTGGTTTATTATATCACTGGATTACATGACTTTTGCGGTGGTCCTTACACAGGTAGGCACCATCAGTCTAATAAAAGGTGACAGAGGTCCCTCTAGTTAACTCGAGTACACTCCTAATTTCGAAAATCTGTCTATCCCTCTCGCCGTAGAGTACATAGGGAATGAAACATGAGCCATTTGAGTGCCATTATTTACTGAAGCCTCAAAACATGCATTCATTCTTTATTCTTTCTTTATTTTTGCCCAATATTATAATAATAAAATAATATAAGAAATACGTTCTTTAGTAATTATGCTATGTGTAAAGTTTAATGTCCATGTAATCCTTCAACGAAATCAAGCTGACATCATGATAACTTGATGCAATGGTAATCAAATTATCATTACAATTGATATTTTGTAGTCAACCAGTACTATATATTGACAAAGTAAATTAGAAAACCTGAAATTAGTCATACAGGAAGGTATCTATTGATTCATTTCAGTTTCTTTCGTTATCAAAATGAATTACATATTTTCCTTCTGTGTAAAAATTTAAGTTTAAACATTATTTTATGTTAAATGTACAACAAGCCTTTTGTTTGAATGCAAACGCGCGTTCAAAAGCTCCGATATGGCTTTATAGGGTCTTTCTAAATGGAAGAAACCAGCGACGTTAGGACGACCACCTCCCCTTGCACATGCTAGAGCCTGGACTCGAACCCATAATAGTTTTGAAATCAAAACTAGTTTATCACTTGCTGCTACACTGGATAAAGAATGAACACTAGTTTATCACCTGCTGCTACACTGGATAAAGAATAAACACTAGTTTGTCACTTGCTGCTACACTGGATAAAGAATGAACACTAGTTTATCACATACTGTTACGCTAGGTATATAATCAATACAAGTGTATCACTTACTGCTTCACTATCTGAATATACGTGTATCACCTTCTGCTACTCCAACTAAAGAATGAACACACGTGTATCACTTACTGTTACTCTAGCTACAGAATGAATACACGTGTATCACTTACTGATACTCAAACTAAAGAATGAATACACGTGTATCACTTACTGATACTCTAACTAAAGAATGAATACACGTGTATCACTTACTGCTACTCCAACTAAAGAATGAATACACGTGTATCACTTACTGCTACACTAGCTAAAGAATGAATACAATTGTATCACTTACTGTTGCTCTAGCTAAAGAAATACACGTGTATCACCTTCTGCAACTCCAACTAAAGAATGAATACACGTGTATCATTTACTGTTACTCTAGCTACAGAATGAATACACGTGTATCACTTACTGCTACTCTAACTAAAGAATGAATGCACGTGTATCACTTACTGCTACACTAGCTAAAGAATGAATACAATTGTATCACTTACTGCTGCTCTAGCTTAAGAATAAAAACCAGTGTATCACTTACTGATACTCTAACTAAAGAGTGACTATAAGTGTTTCACTTACTGATACTCTAACTAAAGAATGAATACAAGTGTATCACTTACTGCTACTCCAGCTAAAGAATGAATATAAGTGTATCACTTACTGGGACTCTAGCTAAAGAATGAATACACGCGTATCACTTACTGTTACTCTAACTAAAGAATGAATACAAGTGTATCACTTACTGCTACACTAGCTAAAGAATGAATACATCTGTATTACTTGCTTCTACTCTATCACTTACTGCTACTCTAGCTAAAGAGTGAATATAAGTGTATCATTTGCTGCTACTCTAGCTAAAGAACGAATTCAAGTGAATCAGTTACTGCAACACTAGCTAAAGAACGAATACAAGTGTATCACTTACTGCTACTCTAGCTAAAGAATGAATACAATTGTATCCCTTACTGCTATTATATGTATAAATATGTATAAATAATCAATTCTAGTATGTCGCTTACTGCTACACTATCCATAGAACCAATACTGGTGTATCCCTTACCGCTACACAAGGAATATAATCCATACTAGTATATCACTTGTTGCTACACTAGCTAAAAACTTAATACTAATATATCGCTTACTGCTACACCAGTTATATAATCAACACTAGAATATCATTTACTGTTACTAACAATAGAATCAATGCTAATATATCACTTACTGACACACTAGCTATAGAGCGAATACTAGTTTATAACTTACTGCAACAATAACTATAGAATCATGACTAGTATATTACTTACTGCTACAGAATCAATATTATTATATCATTTATATATATATATATATATATATATATATATATATATATATATATATATATATATATATATATACATACATACATACATACAGTGGTCCCCCTCTTGAACTGCCCCCCTGACCAGCGGCCACCCACTCCTTACGGCCAGAATCCGTCGGCACCTACGAGTTTGTTTTCCAAAGTACCCCTCACGAAAGGCCACCCTGCTAACGCGACCAGCGGCCAGCATATTAGTGCAAAAATATAAAATTTACCCCTCACAAGCGGCCGCATTTTATTTTGTAATATGTATCCAGAACCAGTATTTTATTCATAACGTGCGTCAAGTAATTCGATTTCTGTTTCCTGATGTTAGGTTTTCGTTACTGAAAGAAGTGTTGATTAAAGTACATGTACCACTAAGATTAACATTACAATCAGTCTTGTAATTGTGCCTCACAAGAAGCCACATTTACTCCATAAAGCCGAGAAAGACTCAAATTTTAATTAATACAAAAAGGTAAGTACACGTAATCCTAGTAGCCTTACTGCTGTGTTATCGTGAGATGTCCGGTTTAGTCACTCTGATAATTGTTAAGATTACAATTAGTGAACAGTAGTAACAGCTGAGAAGTGGCGGTATTGATGTAAAATACATAAGTCAGCGGGAAAATGGTTTGATAGCCTTTATGGCTTCTCTTAGTAAGGCGTTGAGCTTGTTCGCTTTCATAATTAGTGGCTATTACTACTGAAAATAATTGTCATGATTACAAATCCTAACGGCCGCGAGGTGCTATTGTTCAGGTCAAATCTGCATAAATATCGAAGCTGTTTTGGCTTCTCTCACTTAGTGTAAAGAAATGTAAAACCAATAGGGTATCAGACTGCGACTAATGAATCACGTGACAAGATCGCTGCCTTTAAAAACACATTTTGTTAAAATGCAGAAAAATTGTTTTATCAGTCTTGTAGTTAGCAACATTGATGATTACAACCGGGCGTAATAGTCAGGATCATTACATCAGCATAGGCTAAAAATAGATTTTGTGCCAGACAAAGCTCAAAAAATCACGTGCCAATACGTTTATGCTTCCTTCACGAACAAGGCATTTCGTCCGCTCTACAAAAGTTTCGTCTGCATAATTAAATCACATACAGTTAGCAACGTCCGAATAAATCATTACCAAACATTGACATGTCATCACGTAAACGGACGACGATTATTTAGGAAAAAAAGTCGGTTATTTTACTCGACATCGGGTGAGGTGGGGAGGGCGGATTTGCCAAACAATTTTAGGTAGAAAAGACTCGAATAAAACAATTTTGTGTTGAAAAGACTCGAATAAACAACATCGTAACCGATAAGGCGATTATTTAGCAGCAGTGGGAAAATGGAGCAAATGGAAAGAGAATTACGTATGTACCAAGATTTAAATGACGTTTTTGAATGGTTTTGCAATGTGCATGACAAC
>JAECUM010008756.1:0-50386 GCA_016617855.1 Megalonaias nervosa | reverse complement strand
GTAACATGATTCTTTTTTTCTTTTTTTTACAATCAAGTGAGATTGGGTGTAATCAGCTCAGGATTAGGCTGATGTACATGATATATCTTTGGTGATTGTACCTTTCACAATTTGCAATGGAAAGCTTATCGTCCTGTCTTCAAATATATTGCGCTCATTTCATGTGAACAAAAAAACGAGTTTATATTGCTTAGTTGCTCAATTTACATCCAATATCTTTACATACGTGGGTCGAATAAATCATTTTTTAGCAATGTTTTGGATCATGCCTGCCTTTCCGAGTTTCAATATTCAAATGCAAATCAGGATGAACAGGATTTATTTTTAATAGGTTTATACTGCACAGGGATTCACAAATCAACTTGCCCGACTCCTGGGATGAGCCCAAATTCGACTCGGTCAGGCTCAAGTTTCCAAGTAGCTTGCCATGGGTAGTTAAAACAAATGAATAGAGTTTTGTTAGTGTTCCGTTAGTGAAGCCAGTTTTGCAAATAAGGAATAAATATTGGTATTATATATTATCAGTTACATTTAATTTTAATATTTGTAAGTATCCGAGATTAGCCCACGTTCGGATCCTTAACCTATCATCGGGCAGTTTGATAGCTGGCCGAGTATAAAGACTGTTGTGTTGCATATCGGCTTCGTTAGGTGAAGGATACGCTAATTGCTAGTAGTATACCTTCTGAGACTTCATTGACAGGTGTGTATGGAAATGAAATGCACTCATCACTGACGATTAACTACCAGGATTTCATTCGAAGCATGTTTGTTGAACCAAGAGAGTAACACCCATAAGCGGTGTTTATGATCTGTTGTTTATGTGATAGACCCATAAATAAATACTGCTTGCCAAACAATTAAATGGATAAAATATGGATGAGATAAGTGTTCTCAATCTCGAGGACAAAAGTGGGCTTATCAAATATTTTGATGCATGTCGGCGATTTCAAGGTGACTAGATGATATTGGTAAGTAAATTAATAAAATAAAGTGTTCACAAGCCTTGCATTTGCGAGTATAAATTAATCATTAAAAAGAGTCTAGCTTTCATTATTCTTTATGCAGTAGATGAAATGAAACTGCTGCCTTATTTTGGCAAGAAAAGAAAACTGGATGAAGTTTCTAGCTCTAATGAACCAATTTTGCAGAAGTATAAGCAGTATGATGGTGTTAAATATGCAAGAAAGTTTCAATCGTCTTGGAATAATCAGAAACAATGGCTAGAACGTGACTCAGCAAATGAATGGTCTGCTGCCAGTGCAAATAATATCCCAAAATTTTCAAGGCAAAAACGGGATAGGAAATCCATTTTCCATAGAACAGATAATTATAGCAAAGACCCTATCAGCTCCCATGCTTTAAGCAATGTTTCGTAAAATATGTATCTGAAACTATCAAGAGTAATGTTGTCCAAGACATATTAAAGAGTAAGTTTCTTTCTGTACTCGCAGACGGAAGTACAGATTCAACAGTCAGTGAGCAGTTGATAGTTCACGCAAGATTTGTGCGTTATAGGCAGATCAATGAAAATCTCAAGAATATTGAGAAGCTTTCAGCAGTGATGCAAATGGAATTACTGATGGGATTGATTGTAGTCTGCAATCCTGTGCAAATCCAGCTATTTCAAAACTGTTTTCTACCTGGCCATTTCTGGGACAAGCTCAATTTTCCAAAGGGCAAGTTAATTTTTCCAGTCAGCTTGCCCGGGGCAAACTGAAGTTTAGAAATTTTGTAAAGCCCTGTATAGTTACCATTGTTTCAGACAGAAACTATGACAGGAATTGCCTGACATCGGAAAATATTATACTATTAACACAACCAGTTGCTGCTGTATATTGGTGTCTAATCATAATTGCCTTTTTTTATTCTTGCTAAAAAATGAACTTTGGTTACACGGGAGTTCAGATATTTCCATTCACGAAACCTACACGTTTATTCACTCGAAATGAAGAAAAACACTCTTGGATCCTTTGCCTAGTTGAAGCATTTTGTTCAGTGTGTCCATTCGTTCCACTTGATCCTTTGACTTTGTTTTGCCTTACAACAGGGCTTTTGCATATCCAGTTATGCAATGATGATTAAGAAATGCAATTAGTGAAACTATGGGGTACCCTTCACATAATGTTCGACACAGGTTTACAAACCTAAGTACAATGACCTTCTAGATCAAAGTTCTTTCGAAGTTATACAGTGCCTAGGAGACTGTAAAGGTGAAGCTTACACAAAATATATTTATATAAAAAATGTCTTGAAGAAGTTCAAATTTCTCAGAATTTTCTGAGTTCATATTTAAATTGTAACTTTTCATGCATGAATTCGTTGCTAGAATCATATATACGATTGCCAATGTTTCCCAAAGGAAGCATGAACCTCGGAATGTTTGTATCAAACTGTGTATGAAAGCCCGCAAAAGTGCATGCACGTTTCACCCATGTTTGAATACACTTTTTATTGCTATTGTATTAGCAACGCAGTTTAGCACATCTGATGAATTTTCATATTGTCATCTAGTAATTTACCATTCAAATGTACGGAAACAACATACATGTAATTCTAAATTGCATCATCCTATCCAAAATCTCGTCGAAGGAAGAAACCACATTAAAGATTTTCCAGCTAATATATAGCCTCTCCACTGTGGCGGCGACCCTTTGTCATGCGGAAAAAATAGGTCGCTGAGATAGCTATATAAAAACTATAGACACGAAGATATTCCTCGTTAGACGCACGTATGGAAACACTTGACATGAAGATATTCCTAGCGCCAGGTTTATGTGCGCTTGCTATTCTGTTGTACTTTCGAAATTGCAGCCTCAAGAAGGGAATGCTGAAAATGAAAAGTATGGAGGAAGTTTACATGAACGGCTTTCTCAAATCGAAACCATGGTGTTTGCCGACGGTGTTTTCAATAAAAGGCTCAGCACTCTTGAGAAAGTTATTAAGCGTACAGAGGAAAAAAAAACACAAATTACTACGAGATGTAATGAAAAATCAACACTCTTCGATGAAACAATTAACAGACGAGATAAAAAAAGCTTCAAAGTGACAATGTCGAACTAAAACTGTTTTGTAAGGAAACTTTTGCTCGTATGATATCCAGAGAAGAGGATGAAAGCCGTCAACACGTTTTGCTTCCACATCAACCGCAAACAAGCTACACGACCCACAGTAATCCGCAGAGGATGAAAATCAACGCAGGGAGAACTGAGAGGAAGTTCAAAGTTGCTTCACCAGTGAACCAAGATACCAGAAACATTAATTTTAATTTTTTTTTTTGTTTGGGGGTGGGGGCGGGGGAGAATAATCTCCTTCAACCACTTCACACTTCACGCTAGTCAGGGTTTTCTTCCAATTATTCTAGTTTGTGACTGAAGGGCGTTAGGTCAAACCAAATTTAATTGTCTATATTTTAAATTCAGTGGAACGTATAAAATATTTGCAGAACAGAGTGCGTTAAGTAAAGAAAAATTCTATAACAAATGGAAAAAAAGAGCTTTTCGTCTTAATTTAATTGCTTTCATGCATACAACTCGATACAACTGTTGATTCGATTTAATGGCAGCTTGACAACTCGATAAAACTGTTGTTTCGATTAATGGTTGATTGTTACTCTCTCTCTTTCTCTTTCTTTCTCTCTCTGTCTCTCTCTGAAAGTTAATTATGTAGGATGTACTTTCTCTTGAAACGTATGCAGTTAAGTATTTAGTGTGCCAAGAGAAATGGTACAGCATATCATTGCAAATGCACACACTAGCCTGTCTGCACTTGAATGGTAAAGTCGCTAGAGTATAGACAATATTTTGCCGTGTTACAACAAAGTCCATGGAAGAAACTCAATTATACTGTTCAAGACTTAGTTCGCATTCAAGTGCTGTTAAAACGACAGATTCCACAAACAAATTAGATTAGAAAATTCCTTTGAATTTTGGAAGCCGTATCATATGTGTACGTTAGTATTCGTTTACCAAATAATCTTTGTGGAAGATTACAAGAAATGATAACCATTAGTACTTTAACTGTTTATACTAAACAGACTAAATGCAGAGATGAAAAAAAATCTTCATCGAACGATTTTTTTTCTTGGCTGGTCTTGATTGGTCTCTCAACATATCAGTTTTACCACAGTTTGTCTCTCTTATCCTCTCCATATTTCTCTGCAGTGGATGTAGGTGGTGTTGGATATGAGACAATCATGTCATCTTTAAGATCGCTAGCCTGGAACTTCTGCCAACACTTTTTGGATAGTGTTGGGTGACACGGATCGCCATCGTCGCTTGGTTTCTGTTTTCTTCTTGGATAGGTGTAATTGTTTCAGCTTGATTACAAGATTTAATCTGAATACTTTTTACACACACTACTTCAACTCTTTAAATTTCACGATGTGGCTGTAATCGTCGTTTTAAATTTTCCAGAAGTGCGTTTTGCATCTATTAAATGTGGTAATAATTTTCGGGACCGAACCAATTTCTTTTGGCGTGAATCGGGACTCTTAGTTTTGTGGCAAACGTGGAGAGCTTTGATTCAGGCCCGGTAATGTCGTCTTCGAACTCTCTGGCATGGATATGAGCTAACGCTTCAGCACGTATGTGAGGAGATACGGCACTTCGTTACCTCATACTTTCTTCTTGTTTCTCAGTGGAATTGTTTCATCTTATTGCAAAATTTCATTTGACTTACTTTTACACGCAGATGGTCCCTGTATATAGGACGAGTGTCTTAGAATCATAGCATTCATTCAACTCTCGAACGATCAAGATGGAAGAGTTAACGCAGCTTACCTTTCTGGTCAGGGATTTAGCACAACATACCATTGTTGCCGTTAGAAATTCAGAGTCGGTCATTCGAAATTTTACTTCAAAGAAGACGACAGACTACCCCTCCTCTTGAGATGAAAGTCAAGATATTTGCTATATCTGTCAGGAGAAAGGACATTGGGTCCCGGAATTCCCACACCGACAAAACAAAGGAACGATAGAAGAGAGATAAAGGTCGAGATACCTCTTATCATTGTCATGAGAAAGGAATCTGGTTTTTAGAGTGCTCTAAGAACAATTAGGCAAAGAAAAGAAGCAAGAGGAGGAAGAGGGGAGGTCTTCAGAATGTGATGATCTATAATGGTCGGGGTTTGGTGCTCCCAATATTTTATTTAAACTATTATAGAAGTCCCACCCAGGCTCTATTTTGTCGTAAGTTAAATTTAGTGAAAGATAGACGCAAAACTCCTAGCCCCCAGTCAGCAATGCCGACGGTTAGTTGGTTAAATATACAAAAAAGGTTGAAATTCAATGAATAACAATTTAATAATTCAATAATCAAATGGCTCAAGTCTTCAATTACACCCTTCCGCTGACCCTTTAATAAGCCTATTGCATCATTGTGAGATTGATTTCCATTTGTCCTTGTATTTCTACTCATCTGTTGTATCCTTTCTATCTCTTATTTCTCCCAATTCCTTCTCCTCTTCCTCCCCGACCTTTCTCCAAATTCCTTCTCTTCCTCCTCCTTGACTTTCTCTAGACTCCTTCTCCTCCTCCTCCACTTCCTCTCCCAGACTACGCTTCTTTCGACTTCGACTGTCTCGGCTACAGACTCAATTTCGTCTCCAACTCTTGAAGACTTGGGACCCAATGGTAACCGGATGTTCTCTGTCCCCTAAAAAGCTTCCTTTTCGAAGCTTTGTCTTTCCTTAGAATCTACTTCTAAGTTCTGCCGCCAGATTAGGAGTGGCTTCTTTCTCTGAGTAAACCCTATTGATCTGAAATCCTTCCAGAAGAATATTAAATTACCCTTAGGATTTCGAAAGGTATCATTCGGGTCTGAATTTTAATCACGCCCTCTATCTCAATTTCGATTGGATATCGCTGTAAACCGATTCAATCAAACTTAGCGGACAATGTCCCTCTCGCTGTCTGTCAACGTGGGGACGGATAAGAACAAGCCCCGTTCATCCCGTGGACTTCCCTTTTGATCCTTGAACTAACCTTTAACATATAGGTGTAATATCGGTAAGCTTTTTGTTAAGTGACGAGGCCGGTCGCCGTTGCCGACTCAGGTTTCCGGTCTCTGGCTGGTCATGGTAACCATGCGTAAGAGTTCTACACTAACCCGGCGGCAATCTTTATAGATCAAAGACAAGGCCGCGGTAATATTCCCAAGACAGGTAGATTCTAGCTTATACATTACTTTATAGCTGGGGCTTAGCAAACGTGATACAGAAGATGTAGTTTGTTTAACAAAAAAGTTTCCCATTTTATAGTGATAGTTGGTGTTTAGAAACTACACAAGGTGTTTTTTTTAGGGTATGCGTGCATTTTGTCGTTGCTGGATGGTATAGATGATGTGAAGGATAGTACTTTTTGAGATTTCATCCTCTTTTAAACTCCAGGATAACAACAGAGGTTTTGGATATAGTGTATGGGGTGTTGAATGATGTAAGTGGTGAGTGATACAATGCTTGTGAGATTTTGTGTAATTCTGTAACTCAATGCAAACACAAAACCTCTACGCTAACACAAGGCGTTTCGGATCGTGTGTATGGGGTATTGGATTGGATGGTACAGGTGATGCGATGGATTGAAAGTTTGTTCCATTACATGTAATTTGTTTCAAAATATTCCCACTTTTGTTCTGCTATATGCTGTGTGGAGACTGCAAAAGGCGCTTTGGATTGTGTGTGAATGTGTGTTTGCATGTGCATGTGGAGTGTTGGATGGCATAGGCATGTTTTGATAGTATGTTTGTGAGATTTCATCTCCTTCTTTTGAAAACTATGCTGAATAAGAAGTTTTGCTTAGTGTGAGCATGGGCTTTGGATGGTAGATGTGATGCTTGTTGCATTACATTCAGTTTGTTAAAAATCTTTCCCGTTGGTCTGATAATTGGTGTGTGAAGACTACATAAACAATTTTAATTGTGCATCTGTGGTCTTGGATGGTATAGTTGGTGTGGTGAATAGTATATTTGTGAGAGTACATTTCCTTTTTTTAAAATTATATGCTAATACAAGGCGTTTTGGATTGTGTGTATGGTGTGTTGAATGGTATAGTTGTTGTGGTGGATGGTATGTTTTTGAGATTTCATCTCCTTCTTGCTCACAATACCCCAATCTTCTAATTGTTGGTGTGGGATTTCAGACACTACACAAGGCGTGTTTGGATTGTTTGTATGGGTTATTGGATATAGGTAACATGTTTGCGAGATTTCATCTCCGTCGTTTACGTTCTACTCTAACACCAATGCGCTTTGTTGAGTATGTGTATGGGGTGCTATGTGGTATAGGTTGTGTGATCGATACTATTTTTTGGTGTGACGGATAGTATGTTTAAAAGATTTGATTTATTAATTCTTTTAACTCTTACCTAACACAATGCATCTTCGATAGTGTGTGTGGAATGCTGACCGGAATAAGTGGTGTGATGGATAGCATTTTGTCGTGTAATGGTATAGGTAGTTTGTAATTGTATGTTTGCTAGATTTCATCTCCTCTTACTCTCTAAGCTAAACCATGGCGTTATGGATATTGTGTGTATGGAAAGTTGTATGGTATCGATGATGTGTGATCGTATGTTTTCTAGATTTCACCTACTGCTCTTACGCTCTAAGCTAATACAAGGTGTTTTGGATAGTGTATATATGGGGTGAGAGATGGTGGTATATAATGTGTGTGATTGTATTTTCGTTGGATTTCATCTTCTCCGCTTACACTCTAAGCTAACACAATATGATGTGTGTGTTTGTCTATGTGTGTAATTTGACAATTCAAATTTAAAACCCTTTACCATTACCCTTCCCCTTTGACCCTATAAACCCTTTTTCAGGCCATAGTGTCCCCCACACATTAATTCTATGGCCAATTTAACACAGCTTTTTCCACACTTACCAGGACTAGCGCGTATTGAGGTCAACTCAAACACTGTTTCTAACGCACCGCCAAATGGAGGTCAGCCACTTGAAACACTTGTATGTTTTGAGGCTATACATATATACTAGGATTTTTCCATAGGACGTTCCAACAAGTTGAGTCTATCAATATATACTAGGATTTTCCAGAGGATTTTTACCACAGGTTGAGGCTATAAATGTATCATAGGTTTTTCTATAGGATGTTTCCAAAAGTTGAGGTTACGAATATATAGTAAGGGTTTTCCATTGGATTTTCGTACTAATCACCGTTTCGTGGATCCAGTTACATTTCAACACCAACATAGGTTCAGCCAAAGCGGTTAATAAATGTAAAGAACTCTGTTAACAGATGATTTGACTGGGAGTACTTGTTAGCGTTATATCTTGCTAGGGACAATCACGATCAGCTTCGAAAATACTGACAGCAACTGGTGAACTTACTTTTACTATTCAGTTTCTGGTGCAAGTTACAAAGGTCATACTGAACAAATTTGAATCACGTAACCCAGGTAATGCCATTAATGTGTTTACTTGAGATAAAGGCTTTTAACTGCTTGTATGTGGGATAGTCCCCACATGAACAACATGGACGAAACCATATTTATTTGTTCTTGCTGAGTGACATGAAAGGTCGACAAAGAATCGTGCCCGGTTGCTAAACCGACACAGCAAGCACACACATATGAACTTTTTTGCAGACGTTGCATGCATGTATTTAACACCCAATAACTCCTCACTGACCTTTACTGTGGTGGAATCAGTGAAAAACCGCAGCAGACAGTAATGCCAGAACCTGGTTAAAAATATAAAACAAAATCTAAAATTTACTGCAGTACAACGAGAGGTGAAAGTTGTGCATATCATCTACATGGATGTTGAATGTCTCAACTTTTCAATGGAAAGCTCTGCTTCCGACGACCATGGCCTGACAAATAAAGCAAATACAACAGAAGTCGCTGAACAAGTCCCATGCGGGTTCTGTTGTAAACTTATGCTTTCTACTGAATCTGCCAGAATCAGGTTTGTAATTGCATCTGACAAAGTTTCTCAAATAAATACGGTTCAAAGTAACTCTCTGGCGTTGAATATGTGATTCAGTTCTTCACCAAGAAACCATACAACTGAAGGACTGTTTATGCAATTTTTTTTTAATTAACCCATGGCTAAGTGTTTTTCAGAAAATTTTGACACCGAGTGCCCGAGGGCTTGAGTACAATTTTGAAAGCATGTAACCTACGTCTTTTTATAAAATGTTATGATCAGTCGCCATGGATATTTACTGAAAATCTAAAGGTCAGTAAAGGTCAGTAACTTCTAATACATGTACTGATACAAACTGATATACATTTTAATAAAAGAGCATAAAAAGTGAGTAAGTAAATGTGATGTTAAATAATGATTTTTTTAAACAAAGTAAGAGAAACAAGGGATAAGAAAAATAAAAACAATACTAAAAAATAAGCAAAAGACTATCAAAACAGTAGGATGGGGTAGGTGTCTTTAAACGACGGTTTATATAACTACTGACAGGTAATAGGTAATCCTGAATGTATATAGTAAAGAGATAAATATAAGGGGCAATGACATAGTCAACACAGTACAATTTGACTGTTTTCAATAATATACAGTGTTACGTATATGTAATTCAGTTATTTGTTTGTTAGTTTTAAATTATTTTATTTTATTCCATTACGTGTTATTGTAATGATAATGATCTAATGGATTTGATCTTTTTTAGAAATTCAATTCAGTTCTGTTTGGCCTGATAAACAGCCAGCAGTTTGAAACATTGTATCTTTTGTTGACCTAGATTCAGAACCTGTGTCAGGTTTGGAGTAAACAACTTTTTTAAAATTCATTTCTAGGATGGGAATCATTGATTTTAGATAAGGCTATACTCTAGTACGTGACAAATCACATGTGTTTATTGTTACAAACTTTTGGTTTTCCCAGTGAGATGAAATTTTGACCCCCATCCGGGAATCTGTTTAGCGTTTTAGTCAGGCTTATAACTCATGTTATCATAATAATTTCCCAGTTGTGCTTAAAACCTTTGAAGTTCAAAGGTGTTTTGTTGTGCCAGTTTGAGTTGAATATTCTATTTTTTGGGATTTAATAATTTATTTACCCTGGAAAATACTAGTGCTCATCAGAATTCTTGGACAAAAGCATTTATCGAAATTTATTCAGAAATTCCAAACTGGAACATTATTCTTTGTGATTCAACGAAGAACTGTTGACACATCAGTGCAACACTGGCCTCATCTGACATCATTGCCCTCCATCTTGATTTTCTTCGGGATTCAAACTGTGATTCATTTAGGACTTTTCATTGATAGGACTTCTATTTTTTTTAATTCTTGGATTAATTTTGGATTTGATTCGTAAACCGTAAGTCTTTTTTCTCATTTTCACCTTATTTTTCTAGGGAAATTATTTGTTAAATTTTACAAAGCTTTCTTTGTTACTTTTGTACGAGCCGAGACACGTAACAACTGTAAAGGGGGCGTGAGTAAGCTCCCCATAACCCATCATGATAATTCATACGTAATACCGTATACACACCCCATAAGGACAAATAAATGACACGAATACAATTTCAGGCCGTAATAAATAAGTTTATTTTTTGCAATTTTCATTTTATTCAAGTTTGAATTTTTGGGACTTATTGCTTTCTTTCTTACAGGATATTTTGTGAGTATGATTGAGGAAAGAAGAACAAAACCAAACAAAATGTACTACACGTTTATATGTATATACAGAGGACATGATCACGTATTGACGCTATTACAGCTATTTCTAACATATGCTGCCTCAAACTAGGAATAAACATGCCTGTTCCACATAAGGTCAGCATCAGTAGGATGTGTCCAGAATCCAGAATCGCGCGCGCGCATGTGTGTGTGTGTGTGTGTGTGTGTGTGTGTGTGTGTGTGTGTGTGTGTGTTTACGATTTGGGTTTTTAACGTAGCTTTATAATTTTCAGTAGTATCGCTACGATGTCTGCAGTGCGGCAATTTATCGTGATGTCTAGCACTGGGGCATCATGCCTTAGACATGTAGCATCATGTCCCACCCAGTCACATTATCCTGACACCAGGCCGACCAGCCCTAACACTAACCTCTTAATGCTGAGCGCCCATCGAGGTAGCTGTTACTACCATTTATTTTACGTCTTTGGTATGACTCGGCCTGGGTTCGAACCCGGAACCTCCCGCATTCGAGGCGGACGCTCTAACCATTTAGGCCACCGGAGCGGTTCACTATAAAGCGTCATCAAATTGTTTTATTATTTAGGGAGAAGTATTCAAAGGACAATGTCTGTAGCTCTTCTGTACGTCTGGCACTTTTAAGAGAGTAGCACTTCTTAAAAAGTGTTTTAATTCATATTTCTATTAAACGTCATCTCCTGTTTGACTAGCATGAATCTTCATGTGTGTAAAACAACAAAGCCAGTGGTGTGTACCTTCACCATCTTCAAGATGCACTGTGAAAATATCATTGGCTATACCCACTTTATCATGTATTTCGCGTATGTATGTTTTGTCATCAGCAAGTATAATGCATTCACATTTTAAAGGTTTGTTACAGGTGTGTTATTTTGCAATATCTTGACAAATTACACTTCTGGCTAAACAAATTCCAACATATTGCATGTAGGAAGATTCTGAAACATGCGTATCTTGAAACATGCTTCGGCTAAATAAATTCCCACAAAATGCACATATTGAAACGTAGCCACTAGTATGTATCTTCATGCATATTGACAAATTATAGGGTATTGACTTAGTATTGAAATATCATGATCCCGAGTGCATGTGGCAAAGGATGCCCGGGTTTTCGAGGGCATACTAAGCCACATGAACAGGGGACCAATAGTTTTTCAATTCCCAGTCAAAATCGTATTATGTTATACTTAATAACAAGCATATTAGTCGTTCTGTTATCTTAAAGGAATAATACACTTGAAACAATAAAATTATTTTGTTTTGTTTAATATTTTACATTATTTTCAATTTATGACTGAAACCCGAGCATCGCGCAATGTTTTTATACTATGAACGCATGTCAGTAGTGAGAAAAGCCGCTTGTAAAAGAGAACGGAATGTTATTTTGCCAAAGAAAACCAACGAAGTATTGATACGAGAAACGAATATTTATATGAGGAAACATGACTCAATACATCAATGGAAACTGAAGGTGTGATTATGAAAAGATGCGCAGGAAAAGAAATTCCTTGAATGTGGTCTTTGTGGGCGATTTAGCTGTCTTTAGACGATGCAATCATAGCCGAAGAAATACATTTGGGCGTGGAAGGAAGATTTGGAACAGTTGTGTTCATCAGGAACGAGACATATTCTTTCTGCTCATTTACTCTTAGTTTAGAGTCGTACGCCGTGACTGATGAAATACTTTTGTGTCCTGTGAGCTGCATGATTTTATTCGGTGGCACTCCGGTTTTTGGAAGTGTGTTAACTTGTTTGCCTAACGGAATATTTCGTGGATCGAGTCTATATTCCCGTATTTTCGGCAGCAACCTTCATCAGGATAGTGTGTCTCATCGTCTTGGGTAATACCTCAAAATAAGGTGGCATACCTACCCAATCGGCTCATAACGTACTCACTCCACATAACGAGCTCGGCTCATTACTTACTCGGCACATTATATGATCGGTCAGCCTTACGGTCCACGATTTATATAATAGCAATGTGGATGTAACGTTCTTTCTTCAACGGCCATCTATTTTTTTTTTTAAATTTTAGTTATATTCTTTGTACGTTTCTTTCGACGGTCATTTATTCTGCAATAGAAATATAGTGGCAAAAATCACAATTCCAGATTAATTAAATTATATAACGCATAATCAACATTTTGAAACTGTCCTTGTCCTTCCGCTGTTAATTGACAATTGACTTTTACGATAGCACGTGTTTTCTCTACTATTTTTAATTGTAAACATGTGTTGACACGTGTGAAGCTGATTAAAGTTGTAATTTCCGTCCATTTACCCTAAAGTTTGCATGAAGAGTAACTATTTTCCATTATTCTAAGTTTAAAACGTGTTTGACCTTGAAAGGCAGTTATGTTAATTGACTTAAACATATATTATTTTTGTTTAAAAACATTAGCACATTGACAAAGCAAAAAAATTAGAATTCTTATGTATTTACTTTTTAGTATAAAATATTGTATTTTTGCCCTTCTTTACCCCGTCTTATTCCTTCTCTCAATACAAAACGTAATTAAATGTTTCATTATATGACAGGACTATTTTTGAGAAATCCCTAAAAATATAATAAACCTGAAATTTATAAACCCTAGGATTCCTTAACGCAGTAAGATAGAATAAGACGTAAAGGACACAAACCATTATGATGAAATAATGAGAAGACTTTAATTAAAGTCTTATGTTTTGAACATTAAGAAGCAAAGGTGGAACTTATTGTTGTATTGATTTGTAACAAGGAAAATTGTATTTATCACTGCATTTATTTGTTTCGCTTTATTAATCTTTAACCATTAGATAATCGTATCAAAACTGACAAAAAGTTACAATTTGTTTTAGGTATTGAATATAATGAACAAACATTTTTAATGAATGGATTTCATAAATTATGCTGATGCATATTATATAGATGTACTGATTTACTTGACCAGTTGATACTAGTTATCATTCAGTTGATAAAGGCAAAATATTTGAATTCGATTTGATCAAATGATGAATTTCAAGAAAGCTTTAAAATAGTTTTCTATACATTTTCAGTCACACACACACACACACACACACACACACACACACACACGAACACAGTTTTGATCTTAATCATAAGACATGAATATAACTTAAAACAATATATTTGTATTGGCTACTGTAACTGATTATATACAGGAGTTTTTACATTACATCTAAGATTGCCGTTTCTTTATCCTTTATGCATCACAGAAATTCCATTTTCATTCAGTCTTTACCAAAACTAGCAGCAACTTACAAGACATAATGAACAACCTAAAGGTCTGTATAACCCACTGTCTTAATAATGGACTTAGTGTACACGATGCTTGTTCATTTATTGAACCTGTCATATCTGTTTATATTTACCAGAGTTATACCCATTTTATTTATTTGAAATTCTCATTTGCATCATTGTTAGCACCATGTTTATTGTGGGGTTTTTCTTGCTTTTCAAGTCTGGCCAGGAGTAACGTTGTTGTGAATAAATCTTTTCTTCATATAAACTAGTAACTCATGTTTACTTAAAAAGTCGGCCGGCAGGTGAATTGAAAAGAAATCAGTATGCATGTTCAAGACAGTAGCAAATTCGTTTTGTCTAATTTGTTTTAAATAGCACTTTGATGTCAGCTTTATTCTTGCTGATAATGATCAATTTCCTTAAATAATGGTCACCAGGCCAAATTAAAAAAAAGATAAAAACAAAAGAAAAACAAAAACAGAAAAAAAACTAAGAACATATGTAGAACCAATGGATGCTTCGAGAAACGCGGACGTGACGCCGGGACCCACGTTTTATCAAATATCTTAGAATGATTTGAATTGTTAATCAAATCTTATAATCGTCCACTGTGATCCACCCAAGCATTCACTGTAGACAATGAGTTATACAGGTGATACAGAAATAGTTTATCTATAAGAAAATAAAATTAAATCGATTTTTTTTGCAAAGCATAATTCACCGTGAAACATTTAAGAAACTGAGTTATGATCAAAATTGTCGAAAGTTCTTTGATAATGTCGTGGAACTATATGACCCATGTGTTGACAAATGTAGACATGTGTACCGCTAATCAATAATAATAATAATAATAATAATAATAATAATAAGATTATTATTATTATTATTATTATTATTATTATTATTATTATTATTATTATTATATAAATCTCAATACAGATATTATACTATGATCCTGACATTGGGACCCACAATTTGATGCCACAATAAGTACTACTGACACTTGAGGCTACGTGCTATTCGGTTCGTTTAGCTGCATTCATCATACTTACAATTCTTGAAGAATTGTATTGGTACATCCCGTGAACAGGGAAAACGTGTGATCTATAGATCTTCCACTTAATGTTATTGCTTCTAGATTTATTGAAATTGGATAAAATGTAATACAGTTTCAACATATCCTTTATTATTTTACTAAAAGTATACGCTCTTTGTAAATCAGCTGTCATTGTCTCGTATGATAAGCGGATCCCAACTATTTTCGATGGAAAATAAATTTCTAATGTTTCTTCGTTTTACATGGTTTCAAATTTAATTTCATACTTCCTCCATCTTGTATACCAAGATGTCAGAAAGGTTGAAATTGATAAGCTAACCATGTAAACTAGTTTGCATGTAATCGCGTATTTCAAGTTTCACTTTGAAATCTGAACAAACATTTGCATATCATAGTATCCATTTACTTCCTGCTCTGTCATCAAATCATCCATATATCCCATTCCATTTTGTATTCTTCTTAATTAATATCATTCCACTATGAAAATGATGGAACTGAATTAAAAAAAATAGCACATTACATTTGTTTCCTTAAATAGTTTCCTAATTTCAGAAACCTCATACAATTGGGTTCTATTATCGGAAAACTAATGTGTGCTATGCAATAAAAGTCGAATAATCCCATCAATTTTGCTGCATATGGGGCTTATGTCAGAAAAATTCCAAAAGATCATGTTATAAGACGAACTTTAATTACTGTGTCTTCATGTTCCTCGTCAATAACAACTACTTGGTTCTATCCTTTACTCAGGAGGTGCGCTTAGGAGAGAAAGTATCGGAGTTTGTGCGTACAGGCAAGATCATGGATACCATAAGCCGTGGAGACCTGGGGTTGCTTCTCAGAATGGGATAAACGAAAAGTTTATATATATATATATATATATATATATATATATATATATATATATATATATATATAATCCCTGATCATTTGACACATTAGTAATCTCTTACAATAATTTTATATTTAGTGTAATCCTTTTGTTTCAAAAGTAGTTATTACTTGCTTAATAGATTGATACACGAAACGAAACACACTGAACATACGCGTACACATGAGTAGTGTAGTGGGGCACCCTAGCGACAATGGGAATTAGCATTACGGGACCCTACTTTGTACCCTGGCGACAAGATTTCTAGCAACAAATTATCAGCCTGGGCAACCCTAGGGACAGTGGGAATTTTGTATAGAGACAATAGGAATGGAACAGGTGGCATGACGTCACGGTACTGGACACTTGTAACGATGTATCAAGTAGCTGACCTAAATACGCGTGGCTACCACTCTAGGTATAGACAAACACAATAGAGAGAGAGACAGACATATACTAATACAAGCCCGAGATTTATACATAAAACATTACCTAGACCTGAAATTATGTTGGCAGTGTTCATAAATTTGCATAATTATAATGATGCTATAAATAGCTATAACCGAGGCAAAGACTAACGCCAAAATGGATGTGACTAAAAGTAACGCTAAAATTATGAAATTGTCCTAGAATTCAACGGAGACTAAACATATCCCGGAACATTTGATTCCATAGGTTCAGCCTAAAAGTAGTACTAAAATTGCCACATTTTCACGGACTACAGTGGAGACTGAGAAAATCTGGAACATTAATATTCAAATGACTGTGACTAAAAGAAACGCTAAAATTACGAAATTGTCCCAGAATTTAACGGAGACTGGACATATCCCAGAAGATTAAATTATATTTGTTTAGTCTAAATGTAGTACTAAGATTACCAAAATGTCCCAAACTCTAGTGGAGACTGAGAAAAACTCCGGAAGATTGTATTCAGAGTGCCGTGACTTAAAATATTGCACTAAATTTCCAAAAAATTTAGCGGACTTGAATGGAAACTGATAACTAGCCAGACGTTTTGGTTGTCAGAAATGGCAAAGACAAAGTGTAGCACTAAATTCTGAAATTGCACCGGACTTTATCGGAGACTGAAAATAATCCATAGATAAATTTTAAAAATGTTACCATGACTTAAAGTAGTACTGAAATTATTTAAACTCATACCGACCTTCGCAGTAACTGAAAAATTGTAAATAAAAAATTAAAATAAGGGATACTATAGCGTCAATGGGAATTAGCATTACGGGACCCTACTTTGTACTATAGCGTCAAGATTTATAGCGTCAAATGGCACACCCTGGGACACAATGGCGTCAATGGGAATTTTGTATGGGAACAATAGGAATGGAACAGGTAGGGTGACGTCACGGTACTGGACACTTGCAACAGAGAATAATGTTTTTGTGAGTTAAACATAAATTATACAACGACTAAACAATTTTTTTAGGCAAGAAAGAATAAATCTTTTCGAGGCAGTGGAGTAGCCCTGAAAGGGTCTTTGTCGCGAATGCATAAAACACCACATTATCTACTATCCACACAAACGCAAGGCCAACGCATAAAACACACACATATATATTATCCACACAAACGGACGAGAATGCATAAAACACATCATGCCTACTATCCACACAAACGGACGAGAATGCATAAAACGCACCATACTTACTATCCACACAAACGGGAAGAGGAGAAAAAACACTCCATACCTACTATCCACACAAACAAACGCGAACGCACAAAACACACACACTATACTATCCACATAAATGCTACGCTAACGCATAAAACACCACAGTATCTACTATCCACACAAACGCTAGGCGAACGCATAAAATACCACATATACTATCCACACAAACGTACACGAACGCACGCAAACGCATCATATACTATCCACACAGAAGAGGTGAGAAGAAAAAACACTCCATATTTACTATCCACACAAACGAGCGCGAACGCATAAAACACACACACTATACTATCCACACAAACGCTACGCGAACGCATAAAAACACACCGTACTTTCTATCTACACAAGCGAACGCGAATGCATAAAACACTCCATACCTACTATCCACACAAACGGACGCGAACGCATAAAACACACACACACTATACTATTCACACAGAAGGGGCGGAAGAATAAAAACACCAATATCTACTATCCACACAGAAGGGCAAGAAAAAAACTCATATCTACTATCCACTCAGAAGCTAATAAAATAACCAATTATATACTATCGATATAGGTACGTGCTCACAGCAACACACACAAATATACACACCAATAAACGTACGAGCACGCATACAAACACACAAATACATACAATAATATGCTTTTATTCACTCTCAATTATCGCAACAGTCAAGTGGTGAACTTTGGGTTCTTGAAAGAAGCCTTTCGCTATGGACAGGATGGAAATTTTAAAGTGACCACCCACGAACCAGACAAGATTGTACGTTTACCCACACACCAAATCGTCAGCCGGCCCTTGGAAAAAGTCTATCAAATCGTGCACCAGAAGCGAGTACGGCTTCCCAACCACTTCACTTTACCGTACGGTCACGCTGGTATAAAAACATGATTCCAAGACGATAGTCACCAAGAAGAAGGATGACTTCGACACAGCAAGAATAGACTGAGAAACCCACAGAGAACTTCAAGTTCAAACCATACCATTTTCCTGTTTTCTTGCCTGACTATTGCAGTTGTGCCAGTCGATTGGAAACGTTTCAAAAATGGCCCACGGATAGGGAAGGATTACCTACTGCGAATGATTTAGCTAGAACAAGATTTGTCTACTTGGGACCTGAGACTGGATTGGGATACAAAGTATAGTGTTTCAGTTGTGGTCTGAAGTTGCGTATGGATCGATGTATCTACAAAGATTCAGCTATTCTGGAACATACTCAATGGTCTCCGCATTGTCCTTACCTTTCTATAGTCTCTCCACCCATCACACTACGGTTCAGGTATGATGGTACCTTAGAGAAGGTAGTACCGATGTCCAAGAAGAAAAAAAAGAAGACTTCCAAAACTTGTCATAAAAAAGGAACGAAGTACAAACTCGAGACTTCATTACGGCTAGTATAAAAATTGACAATGTCCAAGACCGATAGTTTATTGTCACTACCAACACCAAGCGAGGAAGATGAATCCTTTCACACAGCAAGTATCGAGCGTAAGACTCAAGTCCAACGAGAAGCTCGAGTACGATGCTGTGCCTTTCAATGACAGGGATGCCGTACGCTATGACCTCAGCGATTCAGTATCACATCATGGGAACTTTGCTACGACTGTACCTAATATGGAAAGTGATGCAGTGCCAGTCAAACCTGATGGATGCGAAAGTGATGACACTCGTCATCGTACACATTTTCGTTTTACTGGTTTTCATGGTGGATGTCATCATTATGAAACCATGAGGCTACCACCTTACGGATTCATCCCAAACTAAGCAAACGCCTACATATTTCACCGTACCCTCATCGAAATGAACCTGTGAAAGACGAATATTCGTTCCCTGTGCGTTTGCCTGAATACTGCGACTATGAAAGTCGATTCCAAACCTTCCGAGGAAAATGGCCAAAATATCTGGGAATACCTACCCATTTAGAATTAGCTAGAGCCGGATTTATCTACATGGGCGAATGGGATAAAGTCAAGTGCTTCAGTTGCGGTGTGTCACTTCACGAGTGGGAGAAGAAAGATTGTGCTTACCTGGAACATGCTCGATGGTCTCCGGATTGTTACTACCTACTTTTAGTGGGACCTCGTCATTGAAGTGGCCATACCATGTCGTTTAAGAAACCATCAACGTGGCTAGGAGTCAAACGTTGGACAACCCCTAGACAAGTATTTAAACCCCATGTAAAATATAATCTTCAAACATTACCAAACGAATTGCAAGAGAAGCTCTACAAGGACATTTGGCTGGGACGTGCCAGAGCCAAATCTCAATGGGTGACTGAGGAACTTTTATGTCGAGACATTCACAAGAGAAAAGTGACAAAAGTGAACAAGCAAGTCAGATTTCTCTGGATCAAGGGTGCGTTCCTCCTAATATTTCGCTTTAGACCATTTACATTAGAAGATTTTTATGACATTCTTGACCGATTCCTGGAATGGCAGTGGCCAGAAATTACTCACTACATTCATTACTTTCACTCTAGGAGAAGTGTTTGACTGACATGGTCATGGATGCTTTACAAGAGAACATTCGTAGTTTGCCTGTGGAGTTGAGAGAACGCATTTACCGCGAGGTGGTCAAAATACAAGGGAAATGCAAAGAACAATTGCATCCGTTACGTCACCGATGTTTGAGCCACTGGTACCTGAATGCCATAAAAGGACTGATTCTGATGAATGTGTTCCAGTGGTCAGACATTGATCAACTACTCATGGGCGAGAAGCATCGGTTTGTTGTTAGTGATTGTATGTACTACAAGGTAGACTTACTGCAACGAATTCCAGAAGATGAGTTAGAGGGTTACCAGAATCTTTTACACAATGTAAACTTAGTTCAAGAGGACACTTCTGAACGGTGTGTGATGTGCAAGTTAGTGACTAAACAATTTAGATTTGCCACTGGAGTACGACCATCTCTGTGCGGAAAGTACACTTACTGCCTCCTACAAAAAGAGGTATAAAAACGGACTACCACTCCCAGAAGATCCACTCCCTTCCGGACAGGCAAGGACCGTTATCGACATCCCCGAAAGACCATTCCGGGAGGACACTTGTGTGACTGTGCCAAGGAGTGTAGAGATTCTAAGAACATTACACACTGTCCCTACAATTCCACCTCTTGATCACCACAAATGTTGTACAGAGACTTGTTTATATTCTACTATGATCGTTTTGATGTGTCTTATATTCATGTACTTAACCATTTGGCTTTTATGTATTTTTGTCTTTAGTGTTGTTCACAATTAAAGATGACAATAAACGTGTCCTGAAAAAAGTATAAAAATTCTTGTCTTGTCTGTCTTCTTGTCAAAAGTGACATTTCTTACACTACTATGGCTACCTCTACCGTCTCTGCTCCCTCTTCCTCCACTGTCAAATTCATTTACGAACACGTAGATAGGACTAGTTGGGAGGCCTTGTATCTTCGCCATCCCTTTAACATCCTCATTGCCGGACCTAGCAGTTCAGGCAAAACCGAATTTGTCAAACGTTTCATTGAACATAAACATCATTTGAATCGTGTGGTGTTACAAAGAGTGGCAATCGGCGTACAGCCTTCTGCGAGAAAGTCAAGGCGATTCCATCATCTTTGTGGAAGGCATTCCTGGCGAAGACGACGTGACCGTGTCTGATCCTAGTCAAACTCATTTGGTTATTTTTGACCACATGTTAGGAGAAGACGAAGAAGAAATTAAACTCTGGTTTACGCGCAAAGGGCATCATCGTAATGCCAGTGTCATTTACATCACCCAAAATTTGTTTCAACAAAGTAAAGCCCATCGTACCATCAATCTCAATGCTCATTACGTCGTGTTGTTTAAAAGTCCTAGAGATAAATCACAAGTGCAAGTCTTAGCCAAACAGTTAGGAACACCTTGGCTGACTCATGCGTACGACGATGTCACTCAAACCCCACACGCTTATTTACTCGTGGATTTAAAACCGACCACTCCCGATTATTTGCGATTTCGTACCCATCTGTTTCACCACTGGTGCCAAGACGGAGGGCCTGTCGTGTACATGTCCCCTTTGTCAACTTAACAACAATCACAATCACCAAAAAAGTCTATACAAATCTCGGTCACTTTGGCTCTGTCTCACACATCGTCAACATGATGTCCCTTCAGTCTCATCTTCACATCAAATTGATTCCTGCCTTTTACGGTATCAGTTGCGAAACAAATCCACAAATACGTGCTTGTGTCTTCGAAGCTAGTCTCAAAGAAGTCTTACGATGGTTTACGGTGACAGTACGTCAATTACTGCAAGGCATCATTCAGATTCCACATCAAACCAAACGTTTTTTTGAGAGAAACAGAGTAGCCTTGACGCAGCTAGCCGATCCTCGCATTGATACTCAAACCAAAAAAGTAAATCATTTTGAAACTTGGAGGAAGCGGTTCTCTAGGAGGTGTCATCATTCGTTCCCTCTATTAATATGGGATCCCAATGCTCCCAAAGTTCTGCCCAAGAAAAAAGTCACGCCCAAACGTACCCAGAAAAAAAAGAAAGAGAGCAACGGTGTCAAGACCAGGTCACAGCCTCAGAAAAAGAAAAAGAAAAGTCCACAGAAAACAGCTTCAACCCGCAAGAGAGCATCACCAAAAACTTCTCCTCCAGCGGTGACACCCTCTTCCTCTTTTGCGGCATTGGCCATTGTTCACAAAGTACCTGCACCCAAAATCAAAGTCCAAGATTGAACGGGTGTGTTACAGAGTTTACTTGATTTGTCGAAGCAAGAACTGTCCCGATTTAGTCCGTTGCAAACTCCTCTAAGACGTGTGATGCCTGTCATCAAGTTGATTCGACGTAAAGACAATCAGTGGCGACGCGTTCCAGTATAAAAAGACCTAAGGCAAACGATAGGTTTGGTGTTGTTGTGCTCCTGAACGCCCAAAGATGGCTCCACCAAGAAGTGCACACTGTCACCATCGTCGTTCTTCTGTCCAAAAAGGAAAAGGAAAAAGAAAAGGACAGTCCCGTCATCCAAGAAAACACTTAGTCAAACATCGACGTCACCTCCAGAAAAGACACTCGTTGAAAGAAAAGAAGTCACCAAAGAGGAGGATGGTTGCCTAGTCTTTTATTACCATACATGATCAAAACTCTTAAATCTATTTAAATCTATGACCACTAGCCAAAATAAGATAAAAGGACGTATGTGAAGCCATGGACGTTAGTGTATGTTGTGCACCAAAAGATGTCTCCTCATCGTCGTTCTCCTGTCCAGAAAGGAAAAAGAAAAGGACAGTTTCGTCATCCGAGAAAACGCTTAGCCAAACATAGACGTCACCCCCAGAAAAGACACACTCGTCTAAAGAAAAAGAGGACTCACCAAAGAGGAGGATGCTTTGGTGATTTTGGAAAACACATCGTCACCTTTATGACGAAGCGATAGTCCCCAAAAAAGGATAAAAGACCGTGTGACAAGTCATCGAAGTTAATGTAGTTTTTGCTGTGTGCCACGGAACCAACGAACCAACCGAGAAAGATGTCACCCCAAAAAAGACATTCCTCTTCTACCCCCAAAATGAAAGAAAAGGAAAGGACTGCCACCTCGTTTAGCCAAACATTGCGACATGTTGTCCCTCCTGTCCAAAACTTCTCCACCCATGCGAAAAAAACTCATTCAAACTGCCTCCAAAGATCTCATCGATACCGTGCGCGAATGTTGTCTGAATGTCTTGAAAGGCACAATACCTTTGTCTAAACACCAGAAAGAATGGCCAAACATCGACACGTTCTTTGCCAAATGGTCCAAAAGAAAATACCCATTGGTCAAAAGAAAAAGATGTTGGTGCAAAGCGGAGGAATTGTGCCCTTTTTGCCCATGTTGCTGAAAGGAGTAATGGGAACAATAGGAGGACCCTTGCTGAAAAGACTATTGGGAACGATGAGAAACATCCTGGGAGGATGAAGATAAAACGGTCCAAGAAGATAAAAGGGACCTTTGGAGTCAAAAGATCTCAGATGCGATCCTTGAAATCCGATGGAAGGACGAAACTGGCTTTAATACCTTACAAACGATGAATAGAATACCATCGTTGGCAAGAACAACGAACCCCGCATTTACCTCCCAATCCTCCTTTGACCGAGATGTCCCAGTTACAACACGAATTGCAATCATTGATGGATCTCAGCGATTTGTCAGAAACGGAAAAATCTCAACCGTATGGTCAGTTGTTGTAACGACTGCAACTCTTTCACCAGAAAGCTTTAGACGAAACAGCTCTACCCACTCTGAAAGATTTTAAGGCCTTGAAGAAAAGTTCACCAACACCACCGCTACCTCCTCCAGTGGTCAAGACAGATGCAGCCCCACGGTTGCCTGAGGAAGAAGAGGCAAGAGAAGTCTTTCAAACACCGTCAGCAGCTCCCATCCCTAGTAAGATTGCAGCGTCCTTGTTGACCCCTTCCCCTACACCGCAACGAGAAAAACTTAAAGCTTGGGATAAAAAGATGTTGTCCACTCCACCTTGGGCAGAAGTGAAAAAGAAAGACGGGAAAGCAGAGGTGAAAAAAGAAAAGAAGACCAAAGCCATTCCATTACCACCACCACATCCACTGCCACCAAAACTACCTTCGACTTCTACTCCTGTGGCACATCGGACAAGTAAAGCCGTTTCTAAACCACTTCAGAGTACCATCAGCGAAGAGTGGATCACTTATTTTAAAAAATGGAGAAGGTGTTAGCCAGCATTTACTACGATCCATCCCATCCTGCAGGCTACGGAGGAGTTCAGAAATTGTATCGTGCTGCCAAAACTCGACTGAAAAGTGTTCGTTTACCTCGATTTAGCTGATGTCTCTCATTTGGCCACGTACAATCGTGGTTACAAATATTTGCTTTGTGTCATCGACGTCTTTTCCAAATTTGCTTGGGTCGTACCATTGACTTCCAAATCCAGCAGTGAGTTAGTGCGAGCCCTCAAACTGGTTTTGAAACAAAGCGGACGTCAACCTCTTCGATGGCAAACTGACAAAGGCACCGAATTTCTGAACCAAGCTTTCCGAAAAGAATTGAAGAAACGTGACATTCATTGTTTCACCATCGAGAATCCCGAAACCAAAGCCAGCATCGTGGAACGTTTTCAACGCACCTTGAAAGAACGCATGTGGAAATATTTTACACATCAACACACTTTCAAGTACATCGATGTCTTGCCACACCTCGTCCAATCGTACAACCAATCTTACCATCGGAGCATCGGACGTGCCCCCCAAGAAGTGACTCGCGACAACGACGTGACCGTCTTCGAGCGCCTGTTTGGTACGTCCCCACCAGTGACTGTCCTCAAGAAAGGTGGAGTGTTGGCATCAGGAGATTGGGTGCGCATTGGCAAAACCAAACGCACTTTCGACAAAGGTTTCTTACCCAACTGGACCACCGAATTGTTTCGTGTCACCGAACTTGTGCGTGGCCGTCATCCTCCCGTCTATAAATTGGAAGACATGAAAGGGGAAGTGTTAAAAGGAATGTTTTACTTGCCCGAGTTACAACGTGTGACCAAAAAAGAAGACGACGTCTACGAGATAGAAAGCATTCTCGATCAAAGAACCCGAAATGTGGGAAAACGACGTGTCAAAGAAGTCAAAGTACGTTGGAAAGGATATCCTCCCAGTTTTTACTCTTGGAGCGACGCTTCGCAACTCATCGACTATAAAACGAAGTGATCATCATGCCCTTCAACAAAGCCTCAGCTACTGCAGTAACCACTCCGTCGCCCAGTTCTTCTCTGCAAGATCTACAAAAGCAACCCTTGTGGGTGTGATGTGGAGAACGTATGCCTAAAACTCAAATCGTCTTTTTCTGCCAGATCTTTGTGGTGTATTGTGTCATCGGTGCTGCCATTGCCAATTTGAGTTTGCAACAAGGAGACAAACAATTGTGGACCATTTTACTTAGCAGTTGCATTGGTTACCTTCTTCCCAATCCCTCTCTGAAATATTCCTCTAACGGAAACAACAACGGGAGTCTTGTGTCCAACGTTAGTCCCACTTCCAACAGTCACCCTAACCATCCTCTTTTAGACACTCCCCTGACTTCCAGTGACTCCTCGGACACTAAAACTCTGGAATTATAAACAACCAATTTTACTTACCGTTACCCAGTGACAGTTCCATGGAGGTGTTTCACAATAACACCTTATGCTGTTACACGGCCAAATTACCTCAGGCCAACCAATTGGATCACGAAGCCCATTGGGAAGTGGCTTTAGTGGAAATGATTCACCCTACACAAATCAAAACCATCGTCGAAAATCAAATCACTTTTACGGTAGAAGTATATGACGAACAAGTGCAACAACACTTGTATGAACATAGCAGTGTAGCAGACTCTATGAAATCACAAGACCCCAAAACTAAACGAACCACTTATCGGTTGAAAATTCTCTCAGGCTATTATTTTAGTGGTCAACATTTGGTGAACGCCTTTGCTGACAGGTTCAATAACGTGTTTGGTAAAGTCTTGGAGAAAACCAGAAAAAGTGTCACGATCGAATTACCACAAAATAGCTTGTCGCCTACTAATCAAATTTTCAGAGGACAAAGTATTTTCCATTACATTTTGTCCTGAATTGTATGACATTTTGGGTGGAGACCCTAAGTTGATCAGGATTAGAAACGAAATACCAGCCGTGACCGGTAACTCAGATTTTGCGAAATATTTTAGATTCCCTGTAGAAATGATCCAAGGACTGAATTTGATTTTTGTGTACTCCGATGTGGCGGAGTACAACGTGGTGGGACACACCTTCGTACCGTCACTGCGTATCATTCCTTTCAAAGTGAATTCTGTCACGAACGCTGACGACGAAGGTGGAAACACCTATCACGTTCACCGCGAATTTGTACATCCTCACTATCTGCCCGTCAGTAAGTCGTATTTCGACACTGTCAACATTACTATAAAAGGAGATCTGCGACAAAATATTTCATTCACCAAAACGAAAGTCACAGTGAAACTCCATTTTCGAAAACGATTACTCTAACACTTTGTCAGTCATGTATCCTGTGTACCAAGGAGTCGCTGGACAGCGAGGACATGGTTTAGGTGATATGCTAAAATCAGCCTTTCGTTCGGTGGCTCCCGTTTTGAAACCGATGGTGACACAGGAATTGCACGCCTTGAAAGATGCCGAGTTGATGCAAGGTAAAGAATTTCTCCAAATGACAAACAAAAATCAAAAGAAGCTTTCTTGAGAGCAGGCAAAAATGTCTTGCTTCAAACGGGTAAAGACATTTTGGGCCGGCGAGAAACTCCTATAAATGCCTTGGGCGATGCCGAGTCAGGCATTCCTGCTTCCCTGACGCCACAGCAAGGACAAGGCAGAAAAAGACGACGAAAACACCCCTTCAGAGGACTTCACACCCCTAGAGCTAGAAAGACTAGGAAAAGAAAAATAGTCCGAGAGTTAGACGTTTTTGATTATTAAATCAGAGAAAATGATGCACCGAGAGTCTTGCGCTTGTTCCAAGTCGGAATTGGATCTGTTTGCCATGCCACCCACCATGATGACGACGCAAGAATCCCAATGGGTCGAATTTCATCCCGTCTCCTCTTTGTTGGATCCAGCTCCCATCTAGTTTGAAATCAAAGGACAACCCGGAGATCACATCGATCTGAATAGCAGTTACTTGTACCTGAAACTCAAAGTGATCAAAACAGACAACATCGATCCCGGTGCCGATACCAGAGTAGCTCCCGTCAACAATTTCATGCATTCCTTGTTCAGCGAAGTGGATTTGTACTTGAATAACAAACTGGTTAGCAGTAGTATGGATATTTACCCTTACCGAGAGCACCTAGAAAATCGCTTGACGTACGGAAAAGAGGCCAAGAACACCCATCTGGATGCTTGCGTGGTATGGAAACCTTACACCGCAGGTGAAGACACGTTTAATGACACAGCCTTCACAGCCGATGACAATCCACACAATGTGGGTTTTAAGGAAAATCCTGCAAGGTCGTAGTTTAGAACTGATGGATCGTTTGCATTTGGACATGTGGTTGCAAGACAAGTATTTGCTCAACGGAGTGGATATTCGCCTGAGACTAAATCTTAGCAGTGTTGCTTTCCATTTGATGACTCATGCCAATGAGTACAAAACCATCATCCAAGAAGCCAGACTTTACGTGCGACGCGTAGAAGTGTTACCTAAAGCGGGAAACGACATAAGTCACACACTAAGCAGAACGACCGCCAAGTATCCGATACGACGTGCAGAAGTGAAAACATTCACCATTGCTGCTGGACTCCGATTCAAGATCGAAGATCATCTGTTGCAAGAACAGTTACCCAAACGTTTAATCGTTGGCATCGTCAGTAATGCAGCCCTCAACGGAGCCCACGATCAAAATCCTTTCCAGTTTAAGCACTACAAAGTGTCCAAGATCGAAGTCAGTCGCGATGGCAAGACCTTGTGTACCAGACCCTTTGAACCTAACTTTGCCCAGGAGAATAACTTGAGATCGTACTTGTCCCTGTACGAAGCTACCCGACAACTAGGAACCAACACCAGTCACGGTATTTCGTACGAAGATTATGTAGGAGGTCAACGTCATCTTGTATGCCGAATTCGACAATACCATGGAAATCAACAGTTTGAGAGAAGTCATTCTAGACTATTAGAAACAATGGAAGACTCCTATCCCTCACTGAACTGTAGAGAACCTTTGGAAATGGAATGGGAGGATAGCGTGAAAACAGAACCTTAAGACCAAGACAAAGAGGACGAGGTAGTAGTCAAGTCCAGATGGCCAGAACAAGAACAACATTTAGTGTCCTGCTTTGCTAAACTTCTGGCGGATATAATTACGGAATTGAGTAAGAAAGGTTGTTATGTGTGTCAAAACGATCATCCCAGTCAAATTCAACACGATAAATGTTTGATGGCGAGTCAAGAAGAAAAATTGGACGAGTACCTGGACGAAGCTTGGAGTCTCATCTCGGAAGAAGCACTGTTGCATGAGTGGTATAAAGGCTTGCGTGATCATTCCAGCCCTCCATTGATTACTCTGGAGATCTACCGCATCGAAGCTCTCATAGCCCAGAGTTGGGAGAGAAGGCGAAGAAACGGCTACTTGTCAGAGCGTTTCAAACAAAAAGTCAGAATTGAATTGATGACTTATCATTACCTGTGAAAAAAAAAAAACAAAAAACAATAAAACAAAAAAAAAAATCGATACCTGGGAACTTTATTACCTTTTGAAAAACAGTTCATATACTACGTCTTGGAATTTTGTCGTGTGCGCTAAAGATGAACTACCTCATCGCAAACCTCAAGACCATCAAGCTTATGTCATCAACACGGATGACAGTCATCTCCCAGAAACTCACTGGGTTGCCGTCTACTTCCCTCAAGAGGATTGTGTGGAATATTTTGATTCGTATGGATTACCCCCTTTGGAAGACGATATCATTGATTTTATGAGAAGAAATGCCCAGACGACACTATACAATAATGTAAAATTACAAGGCACAGATTCCATGGTGTGTGGACAATATTGTGTGTATTTTCTTCATCAACGCAGTCTTGGATATCCTTTAGAACATTTAGTGACTTATTTTGATCGTAACTCTTCTAGAAACGATGAGAAAATAGATCGATGGTTTTGTGACCATTATGGCTATCTTTTGTCTTTAGCTAGGAAACATAGTGTACATCAATGGCCTTATGACTTCCATCAATGGAAATCTCACATGATTTCACAACGTTGTCAACCTTGTCAAAAATAATTTGTTTGTTGATGTTATTGTTAGTTGTTAATGGTTAGTTGTTTGTTGAATAAAAAATGTTGTGTTTTGAAAACATGCGTCTGTCGTTTGTTTTCAGAAAGCGCTGTGAATATATGCTCTTTGGCTTTCTCTCTATCCCTCACCATGACATTAGCTATCATAGCGTTCCGACACTAAAACCCAGTAGGGATGTTTTTTTATCGCGTCCGCGTTTGAACCATATAAAGCGGGTTGGTCTCCAGTCTGGCCATCCACTGTTGACTCGTCAACCTATGAACATGCCTTCCAGGCTAGCCAAACTGAACGAAGCTTACGTCAGTTTACATCGTGTCAGGCTAAACCTGGTACCTAAGCCTGAAGAGATAGAGAATGTCAGGATGTTATCAATAGCCCAATACCTGATAGAAGAGGTCTTCAGAGAGGAAATCAAGAAAGAACAAGAAGAATGGACAGAAAAGTACAGACTTCAGAAGCAGAGAGAACAGCAACTACAACAGCAGCAGCAACAGCAGCAGCAAGAACCAGACAGAGGTTTTGTGGACTGTCGAGTAGACACGAAGGAGTTCTCCTTCTCTTTCCGCAAGAGCAGACCGTATCCTATAGGAAAGCCTTTCGCCAGACGGGGACGCAATCTTAGACAGAAAAACAGATTGCCATCACTCCCCGTTAACAAAAAAGAGCCCTTTTCAGGGCTACCCCAATACTCTCGAAAAGACATACTAATTCAATTTCCAAAACAAATTTGTGTGTTTGTGTCTTTAAAAAAAAAAGAAGTGTGTCTATAAGCTCTTCGTTTCTTTTATCAATAAAAAAATTCACCCATCGTTTTCTCTGTCTTGTCGAATCGTGCATGTCTGTGTTTTTAAGTTAAAAAGTGAACGTGAGTGTTTGTTTTAGGTCCGTGCGTTTGATGTGATGGTAAGTTTTGGTGTTAGGGGATGTTTACCTTCACGTCCGCGCTTCAAGTATATAATTCGACGCGATCGTCAGTCTGGCTACCCATCCTTGACTCGTCAACACTGAAGATGAGTAGCAGAATTGCTAAACTTTTAGAACTTCAAATGCACCTGGAGTATGCCAGGAGTCTCCTGGAAGAGATGGCTATGAAGGCAGTTGCAGAAGAAGCAAGGTTGAAAGAAGAGGAAGAAAATAAGAAGAAAGAAGAGGAGAAAGAAAAGAAAAGAGGAATCCTGCCTCACCTTATCATAAGATCTGTGTGTGAGGTGAAGCCAGTGATAAGTACACCTGCACAACCAGCACCGCCTCCTCAACCACAGCCACAGCCACAACAACAACGTCAGACACAACCTCTACCAAGAGCCGCTGTCCTCCAGACAGAAAACTGGGAGGAGGAGACCTTAGAGGAATTGGAGAGACAGCGGCAAGAGTGGGAGCCGCAGAGACCCCATCATCATCCCAGGGTCTGGCATAGAAGAAGACAGAGGGAACAAGTCTTTACTATCCCTCAAAGTGAAGACTGGGAGAATGAAGCTACTCAAGCTCCGTCTGCGTTCGGAATCATACGAATTAACTGAGAGCAAGATTGGAGTAGGAGATGCGTGTGCGGTGCCCGCCCTGGGAGATGCCTGCATTGACCAGGTGCATCTGAAGTTCAAATACAGCCCTTCTCAGGACTAACTAGATCTCTAGAAAAGAGAGACTATTCAATTTGCCAATTTGTGAAAATGTGAAGTAGTGTGATTATAAACACTCGCTTCTTTACTGATGTGTGTGTGTGTGTGTGTGTGTGTGTGTGTGTTTGCGTTCTCGTACGTTTGTGTGGATAGTATACGTGTATATGTTTTATGCGTTCTCGTACGTTTGTGTGGATAGTATATATGTGTGTGTTTTATGCATTCGCGTTCATTTGTGTGGATAGTATATATGTGTATGTTTTATGCGTTCGCGTACGTTTGTGTGGATAGTAGATAAGGTCTGTGTTTTTCTTCTTTTCCCGCCTGTGTGGATAGTAGGTATGGTGCGTTTTATGCATTCGCGTACGTTGTGTGGATATAAAATATGGTATGTTTTATGCATTATCGTTCTTTTGTGTGGACAGTATATATGTGTATGTTTTATGCATTCGCGTTCGTTTGTGTGGATAGTATATATGTGTGTGTTTTATGCATTCACATTCTTTTGTGTGGATAGTATGTGTAGTAGACAATGTGGTGTTTTATGCGTTCCCGTAGCGTTTGTGTGGATAGCATAATGTGTGTGTTTTATGCACTCGCGGTCATTTGTGTGGATAGTAGGTATGGAGTGTTTTTTCTTCTCTTCTCTTCTGTGTGGATAGTAAGTATGGTGTGTTTAATGCATTCTCGTCCGTTTGTGTGGATAGTATATATGTGTGTGTTTTATGCGTCCGCCTAGCGTTTGTCTGGATAGTAGATAGTGTGGTGTTTTATGCGTTCGCGCAGCGTTTATGTGGATAGTATAGTGTGTGTGTTTTATGCGTTCGCTTTTGTTTGTGTGGATAGTAGGTATGGAGTGTTTTTTCTTCTCTTCTCGTTTGTGTGGATAGTAAGTATGGTGCATTTTATACATTCTCGTCCGTTTGTGTGGATAGTAGGTATGATGTGTTTTGTGCATTCTCGTCCGTTTGTGTGGATAGTATATACGTGTGTTTTATGCGTTCGCCTAGCGTTTGTGTGGATAGTAGACAATGTGGTGTTTTTTTCTTCTCTTCCCTTTTGTGTGGATAGTATGGTGTGTGTTTTATGCATTCGCGTCCGTTTGTGTGGATAGTATAATGTGTGTGTTTTATGCGTTCGCGTTTGTTTGTGTGGATAGTAGCTATGGAGTGGTTTTTCTTCTCTTCCCGTTTGTGTGGATAGTAAGTATGGTGTGTTTTATGCATTCTCGTCCGTTTGTGTGGATAGTATATATGTGTGTGTTTTATGCGTTCGCCTAGCGTTTGTGTGGATAGTAGATAATGTACCGTTTTATGCTTTCGCTTTTGTTTGTGTGGATAGTAGGTATGGAGTGTTTTTTTCTTCTCTTCTCTTCTGTGTGGATAGTATATGGTGTGTTTGTGTGCGTTCGCGTACGTTTGTGTGGATAGTATATGTGGTGTTTAATGAATTCGCCTAGCGTTTGTGTGGATAGTAGATAATGTGGTGTTTTATGCATTCGCGACAAAGACCCTTTTCGTGGCATATAACAGGGATGATCTTTGAATACTTTCCATAAGATTCTATGATAAAATGGAAAGAAATATACTAAAAAAAAAAAAAAAAAATGAAGAAGAAACGATATTTACGAAGGCAAAGGAAAAAATAAGCTACTGTCATGCAATTAGTTCCCGTATTTAATGTCACGTCCTCAATGCCGTATGATATAAGATGTGGATATCCATGTGTTGTTCGATGAATGAAAGTCAAATAGTCGTAGCTATTTGTCCCAGAATGGCGTCTTCCAGGCAAAGGAAGTAAAACTATCTTGTTATGTGACGCGCAAGAAGGTATGCTTCATTGATTATTTACCACACAGAGTACTTCAGCTACCGAGTACAAGATAGTCCACAACAAATCTCCGTAATGAAATATCACAAACATCAGAATAACACATTTAAGGACATTTCAATCATTAATTCTAATATAATTCATGCGACTCTTGAACGAAACGAATACATTTTTTATAGCTTCCGATTATTGCTTGCGTTGCAATTATTGATGTCATGTCACCGAGTCATTGTAATGCTAATATTTTGTTCGACATAATGACCACGGGCAGGAGACTATTTAAAAAGTTGCCACTATTTACACTCAATATGTTTTCTACCAATTGTGATAGGGAAAGCAGAGAACTTTCCAGTTCATTTGGAACTAAAATTATTACGCTAAAATATTCGATAGCAAGAGAGTAACTGCAGCAATAGCAGCAGCAGTAAAAGCGTTAGTTGTAGTAGCAGTAGCTGCGAGAAGAAACTCTTGCTGTCTGTTAGTTCTATCATCTAATAAAGAAGAGTAATTAGGAGAAATAGACACACTATGTGCAGCCTTATTTTCTGTTTCTAGTGCTGCAATGATATTGCAGCGTTTGCTAGAGGCACGAACAGCACATCAATAAGTGATTAATTGAACAGGAGATGACTTGGCTCTGAATAATATGCAAGGTGCAAGAGATGTCATAAAAGGAGCCACTGGACCTTAACTATTTATCTCCTATTTTGTCTGGTTTTAATTTGTTTGCATCGTTATTTTCCTAAATTTTTAATTTGGAACCCATTATCAAGATAGAATGTGCAGATAGCCCTGTTTGCCGTTTCTTCTTGTCTGCATTAGGCAGGTAGTGTTCTGGAAAAAAATGTAGCGGACGTTTACAAGAAATAGATCGATGAATCGAATAAAATGTTTTGTTGGTGAGGACGCTCCAGAAAAAAAAAAAAAAAAATAGGGGGCGCCTTTCTCATACTTCACTGTGTCTTATCTGGTGGGAAAGGTTAAAGGCCCTAAAGTTTGTTTTCTTGCGGATACACGTACTAAGCTTCGTGTATACATTCACATATGAAAAGCACGATGGCCCAGTAAGGAATATTAATAGCTTAACTTCCTTGCCAAGTGTAACGGTGCATACAGCCCTCTTTGATTCTAATATCAGCGCTTGGATAGTGGGCGCAACCATTTATTGTGGACATTGTCATACGATAGGCGTGAAAAGAACGTTTATAGCCTGTACACGTAGCGCAGGAGAGAAACACCAGCTACATGATTTTGTACGGACTGTAACAAATACCGCTGCATGATATGACACAAAGACTTCCTTGGTAGACTGAGAATATTGTAATTATCATGAGTGTTTGTCAAGTGCCTGATTTGGTCAAATCCAACCTGCACATATTAGAGGCATGCCGAATGCATCATAGTGAATGCATCAAATTCTTCTGCTGTGACCTCCATGCACTATTCTCTGTGTGGTCATTAGGCAACTATCAACACTGACCACACATAGCTTAACCTCATTCTCACCGGCGAATCGAAGGATATCAGAAATACATATGAACGTATGTGGAGATAGTTTACATTTAATTGTTGAAAGTATGTGACGGTGATTTTCGAAATCTAAGGATAAATATTTCGATCAAAATAAATTATGCAGCACCCCTTCCCCCTTAAATAGTCATTTAAATATACTTACAACATAGATTTAATATCAGCATAATATTTACAAATGTTTTGAATTAATATAGTCAGCCATTCAAAAGTGGATGTTCAAAATGCTTCTCCACAGCCGTGAGGGTCGGTTCCCTTTTCTTATAAAACATATTATATCATGATTTAGAAACTGACTCTGGCGATTATGAGCAAGTGAAGGGGTGTGCAGAAATTTTTTTTCTCCAAAATGTAAACATGAAAATGTAAATGTTAATGAGTCAGCAACAATAATCTCAAAGTAAAGCTTGAGCAGGAATATAAAAGTCGACATAGTTTGATTATTTTAAATTTTTCAATGACATGCCAGATGTGCGTTTCACACCCACGTGGCCGTGACGTTTCAAACCCCAAAATATCGGGTCATAAAGATGAAATAAACCCAACACAGTAGGAGATCAGAACGGTGATCAAGTGCTTGGGTAAATCAGTAATGAAGGACAAGCTGGTGATCACCACATGAGATCAACAAGCATACCGATTGTTGACATGGCTGTGGATGGTATTAGGGCCTGAGCGAGATATACTGGTTTGACTTCACTAAAGACAACATGAGTTAATTCCCTTATTCTCGGAGCCCATGGACCAACAACACAATTAATTTTACTAAATATTCTTTAAATTTGTTTCTCAGTACTGAACTGTCCACTGTGTAACAATCAATACAAATCATACGTTACTCTAAAACACCTTCAAAGATGACTTCACGGTGACGTTCTTGTCATAGGTTCACCAGCATTTATTTGCTGGACTGTAATCAAAGCAACGGGCAATGGAACATATATTTCCATTCCGAATCATCACCAATGCCTTACTACACACTGTGTAATGTCGCTGAGACACACACACACACACACACACACACACACACACACACACACACACACACACACACCCAAAAGCTCCTATTCTAAAGAATAAACAATCAACTTTAAATCCAAACCAATAATGTGTAAATCTAACTCTTGTTATTACCACCAAAAGGAATCAGGAAAAATTGCTCTAAAAATAGACTAGGACTACAGTCGTTGGGTCCTGAACAGGAACCAATAATTGAATCTGATTCCATATGGATCTACCCAGCATGGATTCCGCTGACATGATTACATTTTGAAAATCCAGTAACTAAAGCGGCAGGAACATATTGTGTTACGGACCGGACATTTAATTTTCTGGGAGGCCTGGGGTGTCTTTTACCTCTGATATTTTTTTTACTTCACAATAATTTAATTTAATGGACATCAAAGCTCCTTTTGTAGCTGTAAATCAGAGTAAAAACATTTATTCAAGCTAGCTAAGAGCCTGATATATTGCTTTTCAAAACAATATTTAAAACAAAGTTGAAGAGCTCCTACTCCACATGAATGTTAAATGGTCTTTACCTTGATACTAGAAATCTTCTTATTACCATACGTACGCATGAAAATGGTCGATAAATAGCGTAACTCTGTGAATAATAAAATTATTGAATGTTGACAGGAGGTCATTACATTTTTCCTATAGCAATGTGAGACGATGACTATTTTCTTATAGGCATTATTTTCACACTACTCTGACGAATTCAGTTTAAGCACTCCGTTCAAATGGAAAACGTTGAAAATTTATATCGATTGTTACGTGACTAGGCTAGTACAAAGTAACAAAGAAAAGAGTGAAGTCAACAAGCTTTGTAAATTTAACAAAATAATTTATTTCCCTAGAAAACAAGCTAAAAGTATGAAAAAGGACTTACAGTTTGTGAATATAATCCAAAAATTAATCTTGGAATATAAAAATATAACTCCCATCACTAAAAAGTTCTAAATGAATCAAAGTTCGAATCCCGATGAATCAAAATTCGAATCCCGATGAAGTTCCAAGATGGAAGGCGATGACGTCACATGAGGCCGTTTTACTGATATCAACAGTTCCTTTTTGAATCACAATTTATAATGTTCCAGTTTAGAATTCCAGAATAAATTTCCACTAATTGTCTTTGTCCAAGAATTTTGATGAAGAAGAGCACTTGTATGTTTTCCAGAGTAAATAAATTATTAAATCCAAAAAACTGAAGAATTTTAAATCAACTGGCATCAAAATTATCAAAAACACCTTGAGCTCTAAAGGTGCAGAATACGACTGACTCAAATTCACTATGAACCGGGGTTTTAGCCGTAATTGAGATGCAAAATGGATCACGTGAAAGGGCTACGTGATCACTTAATTCGAACAACGCAGTAAAATAACATGTCAATTAAGTCGTAGGCTACTATAGCTTTAGCTAAGAATCAAATATTCCGACACTGGAAATTAATTTTTAACAAACTGTTGCAAACAGAGCCAACACTTGGGCTGAACATGACCTTGGTAAAGACCAATCATTTTCACTTTGTGTTTACCAATCTCTAAATCAAGGTCAGATAAAAATAAAATGTAGCAATATTTTTACTTTCTAATCAGGTCAAAGCAGAAAACTGAATTTTCCGAAAAAAATATCAAATCCAGTGAATAAAATCATCATTACACTAACATGTAATGAAATAAAAATTAAATAAAAAGAAATTTAAAACTAACACAAATAATTTAATTACACATACGTAACACAATAATACTTTCAGTCGAAAACAAAAAGCATATGTATGGTGTCTTGCACATATAATAGTTACAGTGTCTCTTAAGTAAACGAAAGATCAAAAGCTGTTCATTCTGCTCATTATATACTTTAGAAATAATAATATTTATTATGTCAAATTGTGGGGGTTGCTTGGGTGTTTGTGCTTGTGTTTCTTTACTGTAAATATATGCTGTGGAAATATATACTAATGCTGCTACTATTGCTAATACCACTACAACTATTAATACCATTACCAGTACTTGATTCAAAGAAGGGGTGGGAGGAGTATCCCTTGCTTCAGTTGAAAAAACGAAGTTTGAAATGGGTGCTATCTGCAATTCCATCAAACCTTTCGCAAGAAAATTGAAAGAATCCCGTATAGCCCCTTTACATCTAACACTACTACAGAAAACTTTGAGGGTAATATCGTTTGCTATAGTTTCGTCTTATAGTTTTTAATTGTCTATTCAGTTAGGACTTTTTTTGTTACAAATTTAACAAATAATTTGATAGACATGTATTCTGGCATATGGTCGAAGCTATTTCCTATAAAAAAAGTGCAGTATGCCTTTTAATTTTTAGAGTGACCAAAAGTAGAAAAAGAAAATATTTAAATATATAATAACTTAGACATAAATTAGCTCATTTAAGGGACAGTCTAACACAAATCTTGACAAAGACTAATGTGGAGATTACTAAAGGAACGAAATACACAGTGGCAAGAGAGACACAATCTGAAGCAATTAACTAGTACAAATGATGATGATGATGATGATGATGATGATGATAATGATGATGGTGACAATAATTGTCATGCCAATGATAATGTTGATTTCAACTTCAGTACCGTAAATAAAAAATAGCTCATTAATAAACAACAGTAGCACAGGAAATAAAAGAACATGATATATCAAGATGTTTGGATTTATCATGCTTTTAGTCATGTAGACCCTTCCAACTGAGGCTAATTGTATGCGATTTTCAATTAATTGCACATTCGTATACCAGCTAAGCGTACAAGAACCTTTTAAACTTTTCAGTACAATTGCCGATTTCGCGAAATCAGAATTGGTCCACAAATAACTAGCATGATGCTTGCAGTAGTTTGAATCTTATTTGTGTGCCTTGCTATATTGTTATGCCATAAGAGTCACCACCATTAGCTTCCCACATTCACATAGTACGTTTGCCAGACAGGGAGGTAACTAGGACTACATTATATATATATATATATATATATATATATATATATATATATATATATATATATATATATATATATATATATATTGCCCATGCTGGATGCAAGTTGCCCCACGCAAAATGTTATGCAAGAACAATGCACATAATCATGGGCATGTCGTACATTTATATTTAATACCAACAATACTATCATACAGGTGAGAGAATTTTTAATTCGTACTCAGGTCCGCTGGCAAAACACTAATGCTACTCAGCCGGTGTTCTATGCACTTGTGCGTAGCAGACACACTCATATGGAGACCTAGTGAGTATTTGGCATCTATTTTCAGTCATTTCGGCTTTCTATATACATATATACCTAACATAATGTAAGGTACTTTTATAAAATCTTACATCAGCTAACTCTATATATTAACTCTTTCAATGCACGCGTCAAAAGTCAATATCACTGTCATTTTCTTTACATGCGGATCCAAATTTTATATTTAATTTTGAACGTGACAATTATTGTTCCTTTCCTACTGTCTAATAATCCTGGATTATTTTTTACACTCAAGAGTAAACCTACTCTACGTATTTCAATGTCTCATAAATGAATAGACGGTATACATGTTTATCATCTAGGGCGGTATGCTTCGAGACCTTAGTGTGTATATGGGACGGTCTGTTTCGTATATTTCACTTAATAATAGCTATTCATAGAAGCCGATAGTGTCATGTAGGGTCGATATTACCAGGAAGAAGATAACACTTGTGTATATAGAAAATCAATAGGTGAATAAGCTGCAGCAAAATGGCGGTCGCTTCCCAAACAGAGACACGATTGTCTCAAATTTTAGAGTGTCCTATCTGTTTGGAGACGTTGAAAAGACCTAAAGTTCTTCCTTGTGGACACACATATTGCGCTGCATGTCTGCTGTCACATACCAGCAACAAGGTGACCCACAGGGGAACTCCTCAGGCATATTTTCCTTGTCCGGTGTGTAGAGTAGAGACAGCTTCGTCTGATCCTAATATTAGTATAGAACAGTGGGCAGAATCCTTACCTGTAAACAGTGTTGTTTATTCTTTGCTCGATTTCTCAGAAAGAAACAAGGTAGGAAAATCTTGTGATCAGTGCCAAAAGCAGGGAAAGGAGTCATTGGCAATATGCTTATGTAAGGAATGTGGCCAAGCTATGTGCATGACATGCAAACAATATCACAACGGATTCCCTTCTTTAAGTCAGCATGATATCATAAATCTAAGTGATGGTGATGAGTCCTGTTCTGTGATACCCAATCAGTCAGCTATTGAAGTATGTTCCAGTCATTCAAGTGAGCGTATCAAATTCTTATGCGGTGATCACAATACACTGTGCTGTAATACGTGCGTGATTCTGGAGCATCGAAAATGCGACCGTGTTACTACCGTCGATGACATGATCAAGTCGTCTGATGTTAAAACGAAATTAAATGATGTGGAAACTACTCTGAGTAAATGTAAGGATCATTTGCAACAAATAATGCGCAGGATCGAGACAAGTTATGAGACGATCCAAAAGGACAAAGCCGACATTTTGCAACATATTCACACCCTCAAGGCCCAACTGATTGCAAAGTTACAAAAACTTGAACATGATGTCATTGCATCTCTAGAAGGTAATTGCAAATCAGAAAACATAAACCTACAAACGCTTGAAACGAAGGGACAGAGTTTGGTTACCGCTATAGACAATGATAAGGTACAGCTTAAACTGGTGATGGCCAATGGGTCAGAGGTACAAAAGATAATTATGCTCCACAATATGGACCAGAATCAACACAGATACAATCGGGCCATATCTGAGTATGAAAATGAAATTTCAGAAGTCAGGATCAGTTTCGACGTTGATGAAACGTTTCAGATATTTATTAATGCTATCGACGAATTAGGGAAGATAAACTTGATACACAGCAATTTAGATTGTTCACCTTGTCATGAATTCTCGACATTTAGCATTAGTGGACCCGTCAGATCCTCGCTAAATAAATCTAAAGCAGTGAAGGTGTCAGAGTTCAACGTGAAAATATCTGGAGATAGCAATTTATGTTCTATATCGGATATTCTACACCTCAAGGATACCAGAATGCTACTGGTAGACAGTCTCAATTACACAGTTAAGATGTTTGGGCAAGATTATGAGTTTCTAGAGAGCATGACATTGCAAGAGTATCCATGTTCTGCTTGTTCGTTATCTGACACAGAGGTGGCCGTGACAATTCCTGTTCAGAAAACAATCCAAATCATCGGGACCAAGGACAAGATGCTGAAAATCAGGGAAATCAGAACGAGGCTACAGTGTTGGGGTATAGTAGTAGTGAAGAACCAGTTGATGATCGCTACACATGAAGATGAAAATAGTGTCTTAATTCTAGACATGCACGGAAAAGAGATCCGGACAGTGCGATCAGACAGATATCGATGTGAGAAATGTCTTAAGCCGTTATTTATTAAAGCGGATACGACTAAAGCGACTATTTATATCTCGTATGACCATGGGCAAAAGCTTGTCGCCTATAATATGAATTGGAATGTCCTGTTTACCTTCTCTAATCAGGACCTGGCTAGTGCAACTGGTATTGACACTGATAGAGAGGGAAACATTTACTTGTGTGAATACGTCTCACAATGCGTCCAGCAGATATCACCAGAAGGAAAGTTCATTAAGACACTGATATCAAAAACAGAAGAAAGCAAGAATCCGCTCGCGATTAGCTTCTACAGGAATAAGGACAGATTCATTTTGACCTACGGTGACTGTGATGTTGTGGAAGTGTATGACCTACGTGTCTAACAAACGTAGTCATTTACATCGTTTTATACAGCAATGAAGATTTACCTGGCTGAAGTACATCCGTTAAACGAATTAGCATCAACCAAATTGCCAAAGTATGCAACAGAAAAGCATAATATTGAAATCGTTGAACAACCTATTTGGTTGGACCGCAAATTGAAGCTACACAGGATTAAAAATACTACACGAGACTATCGAAATTGTACGTGGCATATGGACTGGAGGAAAGAACGCAGTGAGCATTTATTGCATTTATTTGCACTCATTATATTTTATATTCTTGAAAACTCTTATTGGCACACCCAGTGCGAGGGAAACAGATGAGATCTGTTGAAGTTACAATCAAGTGACTGACCTGAAATCCATTCAAACCTTCTCGGAAATAATTAAAGTGAGCAAATACGTGATATTTTAACTTTACAATTAGCAATGTTGGAAGCGATTATATTTGTTGAATCGACATATTTCGTTGGAAAGCTAACGATATTTTTATGACTTCTGAATATACCTAATGTTCTACTTTTAAACTCATATATCAAAGAAGTGTTCAAGCCAATATGATGCTTTTCCTCTGCATAATGGGGTAGTTATAGATGGCGTGCAATATGCTATTTTGTATGTTTAAATATAGGAACATACATGAGAAGATATAACAAGGTTTGACATTCACATGTGCACATTCAGCCTACAGTTTGGCTGAAATGAATATGTAAATTACTTCAGGTGGTTCCCATGTAATCATGTCTTTGAAGCTTCACTATAAATACTCAGCATAAGTTTGCATGCCTGCCTGCAAATTTGTCTGCAGTCTTTACCACCATAATCACGTTTTGTTTCAATCCAATGTGTTTCCTAATTTGTATCATATCATTTGTATAATATTTTCTTCCTTGATCATAAACGGCCATGTAACAAAACGTGTTGCAGTATATCATTTGCTCTATCTATTTATATAAACACGTTGTAAATTTTGATTATGCTATGGCAAAACAAATGATCAAACTTAAGAACAAATATGACAATTTTCATGTTTGCTTAAATAACCAGTATCCTTATATCCAAAAATAGTGTGTAGTAATTAACAAACATCACATCCAACCCTTTCCTTTAGACCATTATATGCTAACTGGAATAAGACTGACCTCACTTCAAAAGTATTACTCCATATCTTTAAAAGTACTACAATACACTCTAAGCATGTTCATTTCTGCAACTAGGGCCCCGGAGGCCGAGCGGTCTTAGGCACTCTCCTTATCAAATCATTGACATCTTACATATATCTGAATAGATCGAGTCTCGGCTCGCCAACATCGGAATGTGAGAAAGCTGGCTAATAGCTTCACGTGGGTTGACGGTTGTTCAAGGAGTTAATAGCCCTGCCCACGGGCACACAATGGCATCCTAAACTTGTTGATCTAATAGTGGAAATCTATCCCACAAACCATCTGGATATGGATCTGTACTAGGCAACGGTGACCTATTGGTGAAATACAATATAACTTTCTTCAAATAGATCCTATCTCGTATTTTCTATCGGCCTTAATAATTAGTTGACATAAAATGTATTTCTCTTTTTATTATTCAAGAAAATAAATTTTCAAGATATTGCAATTTACCGTTATTTATTACATAGTTTACCATGTTTGTTCTGACCGAAAATTTGAACAGCTTAAAAATGAAATAAGTGATTACCTAGAATCAGTTCGGTAGTACTGACTATTATACGGCAAGGTCAATAGACCTGTATGCGCCATAGTGGATCAAAATCCACCCACAGCAAACTTGCAATGTAATCAACAACATGTATATATGATAATATGGAGAAGCTATGTAAATAAATTATTTGCATTTCTCAGGTTAGTTAACCATTTATTTTCACCCGTTACAACCATTTCACAGTGAGAGGAAATCAGTAAAATTCTACATTTTGTCCCCGTTAGAAATCAGTACCAACTAAAATTATGAAAATGACAGCGCTAGAGAAACATTAAGCCAGACTTAAGTATGGATTTAAGAAAAAAATAGAAAATAGACAGTGAACCATGAACAGTGAATAGTTACTTTGATAACTGCCCTGCAGGCGTTCGCACACAGTTATTCCAATATAGACTGCCAACCTAAAAAGACTGGATTTGACATGTATTTTAACCCAGATTTGTTGGAGATTATCATTAAATGGAAATAACAGTTCGAGTAATTTAATGCTCATTTTGACAAATCTGTAAGTTCTGTTTAGAAATTTCAGATGATCGCAAGGGGATCTAACACAACATTGTGAGTTAAATTGTAATTAATCCTAAATTATCCTGTCACAAGTCCCAAAATACAGAATGTTCCGAATGAATTCCAACAGTTGTTCATATCATGATATACCACATTATGCTACCCCTAATGTCTTTGAATCAGATCACACAATCCAAGGTAATGTGATGATCCTAATTTCCATGAACACATCCAATAATATCATCTGAAACAAGCGGGGATCTCAGGACAGTGTTCCTGTTTGACAAAGGGTGAATACCTTTTGTCATCTGATTAGAATAGAGAGAATGAGAAATAAAAAGATCTCAGTGATCAATAATATTGATTAATCAATACTATTTACAATGATGACCCCATCAAAACTTTGACCAATAGACACGTCTTTGAAGGAATAAGTTCCTGGTCAGCGTCATTCTCAAGACCTATTGCTTCCATGGATCTTTAAACGCCACAAGCAGGGGTTACCAGCTAATAGGATGAACGTTTTGATCCAAACAATGCTTATCAGTTACTAGTGGATTAAACACGATCATATCTTCATCTAGGTCATTGCCTAGTAATGAATTAATGCATTCTATAGTTAAATAGTGTCTGCTCTAACAGTCCGAAATCTAAGTTCGATACCAAATTGACACAATAGAAAGGAACATTAACAATGCCGCACTCTGCTCCCTGAATACGTACACTATTGCTAGAAAAGACTTATCAGACAAGGGAAAAATGCCTGCGAGCAAACAACATTATAAATCCCATGTATTCCTTAATATTTTAATTGGGAAAAGCTTAGAAGAATCACCAATATGTGATGTAGAACCTTTTGACACAAATGGTTCGCAAGTCTCCAAAACAGAAACGGACGGGTTTGTAGTGTCAGGTAATAATGTGTCCTTCCTTGTGACAATTAGTATATGTGGGAAGAAATAAGGATTTCTTATCAGTCTTGTCTGAATTTTTTATTTCTATAAGGTCTGCCGTTTTGTAATCCGGACGTACTCGTAGGAGACTGAGATGATATTTTAATACCTTCAAAAAGTTGCTATATCTCCCCTGAAAATTCTATATGGGTTTCACCTGTTTCTCTTAGACAGTTCCTAAGCTTTGCCAATATGCATCAGGTACAAACTCATAACCCGTCTGGATACATTCATTCACCACATCACATCACAACACAATCGACGAGTTATGCCAATAATAAAACTTTATGTTACTTATGCATTTGTTGCATTGCAATTTTGAGCTTTGAGCAATCTTCTCAAAGTGTAGAAAGTATTTATCAACTATATTGCTTTTCCTTTTCCTCTCTCTATCTGAAGCAGCATTTGTATTTCTTTCTACTATTTTAATTTGCATTGCCTTCTCTCTCTCTCTCTCTCTCTCTCTCTCTCTCTCTCTCTCTCTCTCTCTCTGTGCATTTATTCTTCCTTTTCCTCTCGCTGAATTGGTATGGATGTCATTTCCGTCTTAAGGAATCATTCTTAATTCTAATTTCACCTGTTTTTTGTACCTATAATTCATTCAATTTCATGTCACAACTGGCTACAGACTTACAAATCAACCACAAAACATTATTATCCCAACATACTAAATCAGGATATTGTTTCTCTCTTGGTTTGATAAAATGCTTTTGCTTCTTGTCATTTCTCTCAAAAATCAAAAATTATAGAGCATGACGAATGAATTCCAGTGATGTTCCAAATGAAATCCAATCTTGCATGTGCTGATGTGCCAGTAGTCCTAAATGTGCTAATGTGGCAACCGTCTTGATGTATGACAATGTTATAGTCCCAAATATCCTTAAATTAATGTACAGTGATAATAAAGTATGTCTTAGTTCTAAATCAATGCGCACTTTCTAATTCGAATGAATAATTTTAATAAATAAATCCTCTCAAATTATAACTGAACATAAATAAAAAACTATTTCTACTTCAGATTGTATGATAGAAATTAAAATTTTGTTTACAATTTGAGGTTAATATATAAGCCTAAGACACAACAGGAGAACCATCAAATTTGTAAACAAATTGCTTATAGTATTGTTATGTATATCTATAGTTTTAGTAACTACTGGTGCATAATTTTATTTAAGTTTCATAATTTTTATTCATGGTTGTAAGCTGTATAGTATATATGTTGTTATAAATGTGTACGTAATTTGAATCTGTTAAGAACGCAAATTGCGTAGGATCTATAAATAGGAGTTTACGTAAGCGTTGACAATTAGTAATATTAAACGTAATAATAAGACTTAAAATGACGCCTATGACGTAGTTTCTCAGTGACTGATGGGACTGTAGAAATTTGAAGAATAATTCGTTGGTTTTCCGTTGACTGTGGGAGGTCACGTGAATATGCTTCGCTCATCAAATCAGTAGTGTATGATCTCACATGGGGTTAATTGCGAAGTACAATCGTAATATGCAGTGTAAATACGGAGAAAATTAAGCTTTCAGTTTCATTTCGATTTTTGGAGTAATTCACACTTATTGTGTTCCTGTTGTAAGTCTGCAGACATATTTTATGCTGTACTTTTTGGAGGTAAAACATTTGTTTGGACAGTTGAGTGGTGATAGAAGGTGCTCATTGCTTGGACAAAATATTATTCTGGAATTGTTATAAATTAGTTGAAAGATTTCTGGACTACGCCATTTTTACAACGTCACGGTTCTTGGAGAACCAATATATTTTCAGTATTTAAATTTATAACGGACTTTTCATTCATTTATGACTTTCATAGACCATTATATGATCTAGCTTGCATTCACTTCATTATACTGTGAGTTCCTCTCACGTTTTTTATTTACCACTTTAATAATAAAATTGTTTGTTAAGTTTTACAAAACTGTTGGTTTTCCTTCTTTTCTGTTACTTAAGCTTGTGACCAAAGATTGGTAACAGAATGTTCGTAGTTTCTTTAAAAGAGCTTGTAGCAAACAATATATCCAAACTTACAAACAAAACTACAAGATGTGGATAGTGAAGTAGGTTTCTGCCCTCAGTTACCGACAATTTAGATATACAAAGCCATTGGGTTTTGATAGTAGCTAAATATTTAAGATATATTTATTATTAGATGACCTTGGTTTTCGCTTGCATCATTTGGTGAGACTGATTAAGAAAGTGTATATTTTACTGTTTTAAAAAAGGAGGAATGTTGTATAAAGACTTTGTATGTGCTAGGAATCATGATTCCAACCAGGTACTTCCGTGACTAATTGGGAAATATCACAAGAACGGATCGACATATAGATCCATAGATATATAGGATGGACGGTAGATTGATCGAATTCGAGGTGTTGTCCCTTGACTATTTGAACAGAACATCAATATCTGACCAAACTGGGTGGCCCGACCAAACCTTCTGATTCGATGCCTTTCCTGGAGATTTATTAATGGGTTATGCAAAAGTTTGTTATGCACTATAGGCATTTGTATCAACTGAATGTAACTTATCCGATACATTTTTCTGTCATGATTACCTTTACGTTACGGGCACTAGTATAGTACCTGAAGATTCCACGCAACAAATGAACTCGAAAAGAATGTACTGTATTTAATAAGCCCTGGCGGACAAATATGATACTGCACGGATTGCTTGGTCAGGGGATCACAGTACGGTGTCAGGTGGGTGAGGAGGTGGAGGTGTGTGCAGATTTATCAAGTTCTTCCGGTAAAATTAATGCGGTTGTTTAATGTTGTTCTTTAAACAACCCCGCTGTTTGACATCAAGACAAAACGATCTTTACTATGCCTTTCCATCACGGTATTAAACATATTTAATTCATATTAGAAAGATAGATGTTGCAAAAATAATCTCAGATGTGGATTATAGTTTAGGATGTGTGTGTGTGTGTGTGTGTGTGTGTGTGTGTGTGTGTGCGCGCGCGTGTGTTTGTGTGTTTGTGTGTGTATTGGGGGTGCAAGCAAGTAGATATTGTTGCTGTTGGATAAAAGGTTGGGAGGGGCCAGGGTACGAAGCACTCAGAGTTTCCTGTGTTGCAAGGCCTTCCACTTTTAACCATTTAACAGTAAAGATAACTTACACTACAAAACGGTTGCATCTGATTTGAGCTCTTATCCGATAGACAAACAGGACTTGGCTCTGCCTGGACGCATTAAAGCTTTCTCTTCATAAAGACTCTCTGTCGCAAATGCACCATCACTTTATCTCTGACGAACGAAGTTGTGGCTATTCAGTATAGTATCCAACTAGGTTATAGTCCATCTAACCTGCATGTGATGTAGTGTTTATTCCAAAGTACCAAATCTTTTACGTTCAGATTCCATCCACTTTTTAGCAGACCAATTCGTCCTTGATTTAAAAGTAGCACAAATCAATTTGGGAAGTATTGCAAACATTATGTATTCCCAAATCAACACAGCGGTTAACACAACTTCCAAAAATAATAGTCGACCTTTCCGAATTCAAAATGTCTTGAATAAGTTCTCTATTTCTTCAGAATAAGTTCATGGAAATCAGAGGACTCTGTCGTTGCCATATGTCCCTGCATAAAGGCAATTCCAAAGAGAGAGACAAAGTTGGAAATGCCATAACACTGTCTTGAGCCAGTCACATGATAAAGCCTCAGTTGTAATACAGAAATTAAAACCAAGCTTAATTTGTATACATTTTTCGCATTGGGAGCCTTGTTGAGTCCTAGATGTGACGACCCATTGATGTCCAGATATTAGAGAAACATGGTTTTCTCATATAATCTAGCCAACGTTTTCTATACCTTTGACAGCCTAGTCACATTGTCATAAAGGTCCATGAACAGGCAGGTAAGGCAGACAGAAATGCCTGGCAGTTCCCTGAATGGAGGATGCAGTATCTTGGCTTGAAATATTGTGTAGATTATCACGTTCGTCATATTAGGCAAAACACATGGAATGAAAACTACACAGAGAAATTTAAGAACATCAAACTCATTATTGGAGAGTGAATTCACGTATACAGCAATTCAGAGATCTGAGATGGTATTGTGCCAATCGTGTATAGGACAAATACATGTGACTCACTCTGACTTCATGAACGGTCAACCTTGATTGGAGTGTGTGCATTGACAGTGAGCCATGTCAGTGGAGTATATTCTTGTTGAGTGTGTCAATTCGCCTCTTTGAGGTAGAAGGTCATATATATATATATATATATATATATATATATATATATATATATATATATATATATATATATATATATATGAAAGTCATTCACTGACCTGCATAATTTCAAGAAAGGTATGTATCCAGTTTCCCACGCTAGAAATTAACTCTGTATGCATATTTGATTAAAAGTGAGAGAATGAAGGAACAAGTCATCATTAACAAAACTGCTGAAACATTTGAATGGCACAAATGGCTATGCAAATTCCACCAGAGAACATTTTTGCTAACCTAGGTATATATATATATATATATATATATATGTGTGTGTGTGTGTGTGTGTGTCTTTGCTTGTATGCGTGTGTGTTTGTCCTTCAGAGAGTCGTAATAACTTAAAAAGTTAATAAAGATGAGGATATAGTTAATAGTTTCGAACATCTCACTTACAAAATATTCTCAAGATATAAGCTTTCAATGATCACAGTTTCCTTCACAAGTAATAATCATTCGTTCTGACATCTGAGTATACCTTTTTCCAGAAAAGTGTTTGCCTCTGCATAGGAATATAATAAAGCCTTACATGACAGCTCACCAAACAGGATCAATTACCCTTTCAACACAAATGTCCTTTCAAAACGTCTTGAATTACCTTTCAACAAATTTTATCAGGGCAGCAATTAATTTGAGCACGTACTATTGACTGCAATATTTTGTATCACCACAATTAATAAGTTGTTAGTTCTGAGTTGACAATACTGATCGGTGTCGTTTTGGTGTTTTACAACCACTCTACTGTGTACGTTTTTTACTGTAATTGATTCAAGTTTTTGTAAATATTTTGTAAAGGGTGCTGTATGAATAATAACTAATTGTGTAATATATGCGATAACGAGACGTAGAGAAAGAAAGGAAAATCCTATTTCAGTGATATGAACATTAAGTGTGTGCTCATTCATCTGTATGTGATTTCACCAAATATATTTGAATATCGGATTGACATGTAACGCTATAAGGTTTTCTTCCTAAATTTCTTCAATCAAATATACACTCAATCGTAAATTTGCAGAATAATAAAACATCTTGTTCTTCAGAAATTACTTCGTAAATGTATAAAGCGTATTCTGTTGAGACAAGCTCGGTATCATTGTGATTGAATTGACCGTAGGGATGATATGAGCAGGGAATACAAAACTATGCTGATGCATTTTATATTTCGTGGTCAGTTCTTGTTAGTGAATAAAAGAGATGGTCTGAATGGAGGCTAAAAGGAAGGCTTTTGTCTGCTTCCACCGCCATACTGATCCTTGTGAGCAAAAGTACTTCATAATATATTTCTCAAAGGCGATGAATTGTTTCCGAGGTTTATTTATCAACTTGCCGAAAAAGGTCCAGGGTGTTCAGGGCAATAAGGGGCAGCACCTGCCAACAAAAGGGAGTTAATACAAATTTGCTATATAAACTGATTACCGCGCTCTATCTCTTACACTCGCACATACATACATACATACATACATACATACATACATACATACATACATACAGACATACATACATACATACATGCATACATACATACACACATACGTTCATCCATACATACATACATAAGTAGTATGTAAAAGGACGGTTCTGAAGACACATGCGGGTCCGAACACAAAATATATTTTATCTCTTGAAAATAATGGGGTGTGTTCGGATCCGTCTTACGCTATAACCCGACTTGCGCCGATGTGAAAACACCTGCTTCTGTCCCATAAGTTTGTTTATATTAATCCGAGATCAACCCGTATATGATCTGTATCATCTCTTCTAATATTATGACCATACACCAATGTCATACTACCATCATCCAAGACATATCGTTTGTCATCGTAACAGGATAAACCCACCTTGTTGAGCGAGTATGTAAAAAGGTTATGACAATTCGTCCTCATATGAGAAAACAATTTAATTTCTCATCACGCGGCCAAATAATGATCAGAGATTTTTTGACGTTGTTTTATTCCTTTGGAGTATTTTT